>CAUZXS010002131.1:0-102500 GCA_963585895.1 Sepioteuthis lessoniana
GATAGCTGGTGCAAATAGAACTGACTTATAAAGTGAGAAATTTCCCCGTCGGCCGGGGCTATAGAATACACCGACTGCTTCTCTGCAGAGGCGTAAGACCCCCCTCCAAGCAGTGTTGTTCTTGATATGATACGAAAAAATATGATGGTGGGGTCCCAGTAATGCTGGATCTTTAATGAATGCGGAGTACCCCTTCATTGCTATCGTTCCCAGGTCCACTCTGACCCGGAGTGGTAGCACCTGGTAGGGTCTTATCTATGGGTCAAATAGAAGTAAACTGTGTACTTATGCTAAACTGAATTGCTTGAGATTGGACTGTTTTTAACATTGAAACAGTGTACTTATGCTAAACAGAATTGTTTGAAATAGAACTGTTTTGACATAAAACTACGATGTTTTAAGATTGATCTGTGTGTAAAAAAAAAACTATACTTATACTAAATGGAAATGTTTGAAATTTAAATCAGCGTAAAATGACCCGAAAATGGTTGATATACCGTAAAACAAAGCAACAACATATTTATATGTATAACAATGGATTTGGCATAAAATAACCTTCTATGGTTAATATGTCATAACACCAAACCAAACCAAACCTTTCAAAGTGGGAGAGAGAAAGAGAGAGTGTCTGAGATTGGCCCTTAGTTAAAAACTTCCACAAAGAAACGGTGAACTACAGTCACTTCTAAATCATCCTTTCGGCAACCACGATTTATTTTGACCGCAACTTGCACCCTTCATTCGTCAACAGTAAATTTAACTATTTGTTGGTGATATTCCCTTCTTTACCGTAACTTTTCCCCTCTCTCACAGCAAAATATACCCTCTGACTAAATGAGCCCCAAAAATGTCTTGTTTACAACGTTGTTTTTAAATGCATTACTTCGGATTTTCTTTTTGTTATTTTTTAAAATTATTTTTTCTACTTCCGCTGTGGTATTGCCTACCGATTATGGTCAGTTATTCCACGATCGGTCAGCTCCCATCTCCTCACTTCGCTTTTCTTCGGTTATTCGTCTTGTGTTACTCTCGTGTCGCCATATTTGGTCCTGTTAGAATAATAATACGACTACTATTTTCCCGTGCGTATTTTACTGTTTATGATTGTCGACTTTTCAATCATGACTCGCTTTTGCCAAAAGGAAGAATCAATGAGATAAAAATGGACCGTTCAACTTCTTGCGTTGAGAGTTTCTCACTAACAGACTAATTCCTATCTCTATAAACGTTTTGGTCACCTGACTGAAAGTGTCCAATCAGAGCCCTGCTCTCAGATTAACCTCGAGTTCAATGATTGTCTATCATACTGATCGACACGTATTTTCCACGTGTTTAATAGCTCAGGACTTGATATAAATGCTACACTGCATTTCAAAAATAGATCTCGCTAATTTATGTAGTTACATTGTTTTTGTCCCACCAAACTAAATGGCGACAGTTGATTGAATTTCCTTTAGTGGCTTTGTTTTGTTTATCATCAATCTTTATTTCTGAAAAGTATTTTAATTTCTCAAACCTGACCCGGTGACGTCCTCAAAGACTGCCACTTTAAAGGAGAGAGGAGGCACTGATGTTCTAACTATGCTTCCTAGTCTAACTTTAAAGAGTACGTTACATTAAGAATGTATTTAACTCAATTAAAGGGGATTTCTCTTAATGTAGCAGTTAAAATGATGAACTGCGGAATAGTAGTAAGCGAGTTGGAATTCCAGTACCGCTGGTATGTTTACTTGTGGACGGACACCTTTTAGGAAATGCGTGAACCCTCTATTCTCAAGCTTTAGGATAAACAGTAACACTGTGGGTTTTCAAAAAAGATGGCTTTGGTATTAAATAACCCATGAATAATAACATGCCATTCAACAATGTTATATATTGACCCTCGACCGTGCCGAAAATCAGGAGATGCACCTGTGTAAATAAGCGGAAGAACAGTGGAAGCAGGTGGACGATAAACAATAATATAACCAGGTGCACTGACGGTTCGAGTCAGTTGGAGACAAGATGCCGAAGTGAGAATCAGTACCAGACAGAGGGCTTTGGGCCCTTAAAGAACCCCGGTTGAGCAACCCAAGCCAAAATGTGGAAGAAGTGCTGCTATGGGCGAGGAAGAACTTGTATCAATATAGCAGTCTGTCCCTGTCTCTAGCTCATCTCTCACACACAACAAACATCACCCTTTCGAGAATAAAGTGTGAGATATATATTTTTATAAAGAAGTCTGTTCGTTCGTTCATTGAAGTTCGTCATTATGTTTGATCATCTCTGCTTATATTTGTATTACGGCTATACAACAACAAACTAGAAACCAGAATTCTATCAAGTGACATCAAAGGGGAGACAACCCTACCGGACAATCTTATATTCGCAAGAGTTTTGAATAGATATTTTACATTTGTTTACATTTCCGTTGAAGCCAAATTGAAAATGCCATTTTCAACTGAACAAATCTGTTGTTTATGTTATCTGGAGCAGGTTGTTTTTTTAATATCCGTTCCAATAGAAGACCCTCCCCGACTTTAACATTACATACTGATTTTTTTCCAGGCCAGTCGGCTGCGGTGTGTTGTAAAATACACTGACTATATCTCTGCAGAGAGTTCCCGTGGAGTAATGGTTATCGACGCAGGAAATGGACACGGCGACACGAGTTCAAATCCTGGACGAGACTGATAGCATTTCACATAGCAGTAATACCCTTGGGAAAGGTATGAATCCAATTATTCTCCCTCCAGCTATAGGTATAGGTAGAGCAAGTTTCTTCAGCCTTGGTGAGGCAACTAGTCTGTGAGAAGGAAAATTCTGAATTCAAACCTGTTAAACACCGTTTAAAAAATTGACCTTGTGTCATATCCTGCCCGAGCGGATGGGTTGGGTAAATATATCTCTACAGACCCGCCCCCGCAATGAGTGTCCTGAATTTGACACTAAACAATCTGATGTTGAGGCTCCAGTAATACAGGAGCTTTGGGCATTGTGGAGTACCCCATTGATTGCCATCGCTCCCAGGTCCACACTGGCCCGGATTGGTAGGTCCTGATAGGCCCCTATTTTGGGGTCAAGTAGAATTGTTTGACATTTAGATTAAGTGCAAATAAATGACTTGTTCTAAATTGAATTTTTAGAAATAGAATTGTTTCATTCTTTAACTGCGTGTAAACAAGAGTACATTACATTAAGATGTTTAATTGAAGTTTGATTGAATTTTTAGTGATACATAGCAATACTCGGAGACCCCTTAGTTGACTAAATTGAATTGTTAGAAATAGAACTGTTTGACAATTTAACTGTATATATCGAAAAATGTGTTTACAAATCATATATCTGATATAAAAATAAAAATAAAATTTGGTATTAAATAACCAACAATGGTTGATATACCATAAAACCATGTTAAACAAAACTTTTCTTTTGTGTTCTCCGCCCAACTTCTCAACGAAGTGCTGTCATCCATTGGACTCTTGAGTTAATCAGTAATTTATTACAGCTATACATTACAACACAAAATAACTGGCCACCCTACCGTATAATAATTACTTTTGGCTCAATGACCTGCAGTTTAAATTACATGTGTTACAATGGGTGTATTCGCGTTAAATTTAGGCAAATGGTTCATTAGATATATTGCCTTATATCGTATATTCTCGTCTATAAGTCGATATTTCATTCATGTCCAATGTATATCGTCATATATTGATCAAGTCTGGAAAACGTAGAAAAAGAGTCAATGCCAAGTTGACCGACAGTTTCTTGCTTATGAGGGCGTCTCGAGGGTGCAATGGTTAGCAAGCTAGACTAACAAACCTTCGCGAGTGAGTTCGAGTCTTATTAGATGCCCCATTCGTACGGTCTTTTGCCATATCTAAGCAAAAAAAAGCTTTATAAATTACTAGCAGGATATGACACAAGCGGAGTTTAACGGGTTTGAATTCAGAGTTTTCCTTCTCCTAGACTAGTTGCCTCAACAAGGCTGAAGAACCCAGTCTGTCCTACTATTTACCCATAGCTGGAGGGAGAATAATTAGATTCATACCTTTCCCAATGGTATTAGTGCTATGTGAAATGCAATCAGTCTCGTCCAGGATTTGAACTCGTATCGTCGTGTCCATTTCCTACGACGATAACCATTACAGCACGGGCACTAACTAGTTTCTAATTTATGATATGCAGCTTAGATCTTTATATGCTCTTTCTCAGATAATGAGCACGTTTTATTCGTAAATATAACAAACCATATAAATATATTATTAATATATAAACGTATATACATATGTGATAAAGACTGCATATATATATATATATATATACGGGTCTGTGTCTGGGTTATGTACTGCTGTTACAAACTGAACTCATAAAATTGTATTATAGAACTATGAAAATTAATATGCCGTAGGGATAAGTTTACCACAAGCACACACACACACACACACACACACACACACACACACACACACACACACATAAATATATATATATATATATATATATATATATATATAAATGAGATCGTAATTACTTTGTAGAGCTCTGCTTGCTAAGATTTGAACCCTTGATTTATTAAAGAAATCTTAAATGGTTGCTTATTCGCATCTGCTTACTATATATAAATATATAAATATACATATTTTAAAAGAAGAAGGTCCACGAAGAGATGAGTATGTTTTGAATTAATTTGTGTTCATACATATATGTTATAAATGTGTATGTTTCCAGCTTGTTGCTTTCGTCAGAGAATATATGTGGCATGAGGCCCTTTTAATGGGGTATTCAATGAGACTGGAACTTTTGATTGGTCTGGTGGGTTTTATATAGGGCTTATTTTCCCTTTTTTCTAGGGTTGTGTTTACTTTGGTCTGCCTAACCCATCTTTGATATTTGATATGTTTATCGTTGTGTGCGTGTGTGTGTGTGTGTGTGTGTGTGTGCGCGCGCGCTTTTGTTGTAGTGGTTTGGGGTTTCACTAACAGTTTTTTTCTTCTCCGTGTGTATGAGTGTGTGTCTTGGGAATTTTTTGTGCGGAGCAGTGTGGTTTTAATTTTACTGGTAGCTCTTTTTCCTTTTTTTTATATGTATACACAGGTCTGTGTATATATGCGTGTGTACGTGTGTGTTTTCAGCTTGATTCTTTCGTCTGAGAACATGTCTGTCATAAGGTCTACTGAATGGGTATTCATTGAGATTTTAATTTACTAATGTCATATATATATATATATATATATATATATATATATATATATATATATATATAAACATGAGTGTGTGAATATGGGTAGTACAAGTGTTTGCATTTACCCAACCGCTCAGCCGGATGTGCAGGGTTCGACACAAGGTCAATTTTAACTGGATTTTCAAAAGTTTGAATTCAAGAGTTTTTCTCCCCAATTGGTTGACATATGAAGGTTAAAGAGCCCAATCTACCCATAGCTTCAAAGAGGGTAGTTGAATTCATGCCTTTCCCAAGAGTATTCGTTCTATGAGAAATACAAACATTCTCGTCTAGGATTTGAAACCGGGTCTTTGATTCCCTTTCTGCATCGATATCAATTATACCATGAATTATTTAAGAAAGTGTGAGGAATCAGTCATTCACATTATTTGTGAAACGAATAATTGAAAAAGAAGAGAAGAGTAAAACGTTGAGAAAAATAATTTTATACAAAACTTGATCAACCAGATGGTTAATTTTGCTTGAATTTTTGTTAGATCTTAGTTTAATTGCTGGAATGTTTTTAACAGCATTTCAGTCGTGGATGTTTATTTTATGCCTTAAGGTTAGGGAATTATGTACCTTGAACGTTCATATTCACATCTTTCTGTAGTTTCTTAAGATGTTTGCACAAAATTATACATCATTAAGTATTCCTCTCAAATACAAACAATTTCAAATAATTATTTCTATTTAATAATAATAATTTGTTTGTACGAAGTTATCAAGTTTCAAGTTTCAAGTTACTAAAAATGTTACAAATGATGGAACTTCTCAAACGAATAAAATAGATTTCTAGTTGGATATAAAACTCAAGAAGAAGGTTTTGTGGACTAACCTATCATTCCTTTTCTGGTATTAGTTGAACTAGTCCATGACTACTTGTTTACTTCTGATTGGAGCAATGAGAACCAAGCAAACGGAGACCTTTACGTGAACCGTCTATTTAATTACTTGGCGACCATAGTCGAGGGCGACCCGAAGGTTCCTTATTCAATAGCTACTACACCGAGGTGTCGAGGAGGGCGTAACATCCTCCCACGTGATTGCTCCACTTTACCCTTGATACGTACCTTATAATGCTGAGTGTTAAGCAAGGAGCTATCAAGTACTATTTTTAAGTATTTGGAGTGACACGACCTGGTATTGAACCCTGGTCTCCCGAGCCATTGGCGAATACTCTAACCACTGTAATCCTATCGTATACAAATAATTTTCAAACAGATCCATTTCACACATTGATATGACTGTAACATTATTGTAGACTAGTTTATCGAATCAGGTCTTAGTTGAACTGTTCCATAATTACTTGTTTACTGCTGTTTAGAGGAGTGGGAACCAGACGTACGGAAACCTTTACGCAAACCGTCTATTTAATACCAATTCTTAGCTCTCTGTTGCAAACGTACTAGTATGCTGAAATATTCTGGGTTCTGTTATATAACAACTGGCGACGACGGTTTTCAAAAAATTCTCGTAAAAAAAAATAAAACATTTGCAATGTACAATAGGACTACAATAAAAGTCTCAAGCTGAACAACAACAACAAAGCCATGAGAAAAAATTTACAAATGATGGAACTTCTCAAAAGAATAACATAAATTTCTAGTCGGATATAAAACTCAAGACGGAGGTTGAGTGGACTAACTTATCATTCCTTTTCTGGTATTAGTTGAACTAGTCCATGACTACTTGTTTACTTCTGATTGGAGCAGTGAGAACCAGGCAAACGGAGACCTTTAGTTTGGTTTGGTTTGTTTGGTTTTATGGCATATCAACCTTTGTAGGTTATTTAACGCCAAATCCATTTTTATGTAAATAATCTGTTCTATTGAAAACAGTTCAGTTTAGCATAAGTACTGTTTAATTGTCAAAAACATTTCCATTTCAAACTATTCAAGCAGTTATATGTAACAATTCAGTTAAGTGTAAATACAGTTTTAATCTCGGAAAACAGTTCTATTTTAAATAATTCAGTTAAGCATAAGCACGCAGTTTAAATATAAGTACGGTTTAATTGTCAAAAACATTTCTCTTTCAAGCTATTCAGTTTACTCAAACAATTCATTTTAGCCTAAGTATGCTGTTAATTCTATTTAACTCATAGATAGGGCCCTATCAGGTGCTACCACTTCGGGCCAGAGTGGACCTGGGAGCGATGGCAATGAAGGGGTACTCCGCATTCCCCAAAGCTCCAGCACTGCTGGAACCTCACCATCAGATTGTTTAGTGTCATATCCAGGACACTCGTTAGGGGGGAGTCTTACCCCTCTGTAGAGGTGCAGTCAATGTATTCTACAGCCCCAGCTGACTGGGCAAGGAGACCCTTACGTGAACCGTCTATTTAATGTCAATTCTTAGCACTCAGCTCTCAACTACCAATTCTCAAGTACTACTATACCAAAATATTCTAGGTCCCGGTATACAACAAAGAGTTACAATCACTCAGGATCAGGGTTGGGGTCCTCGTGGTGTAATGGTTAAAGCGTTGGACTGTGGAATCGTAGTAAACGAGTTCGAACTCCAGTCGCGCTATTACGTTCACTTTCGGACATATACCCTTGGGAAAGGTATGAACCCTCTTATCCTCCCGGCTATGGGTTAAATAGTACCACTACTAGTCTTCTTGGAGAATGGCTTTGGCATTAAATAACCTGTAAAGGTTGATATGCCATTAAACAAAGAAACCAAACCGGGTGGATCAATAAGTAATTGGAATGAAGAGGTACCCCATTTTTTCCAGATCTCGTGAACTGGAGCTTCGTCATCAGATGTCATTTTTAGGACACCTCTGCAGGAAATACAGTCAGTGTATTCTAAGCTTCGATGACTGGGTGTCTGGATCTTTATTGATAATCTTATACTGTTTGCTTATGTCATGCAGTTATCGAATAATTGACAGTCTTATGTGCGCTCAATTAACTCGGTTCTATAGAATATGACCCTGAAGACATAATCTCTACTTGGCATTGATTGCAACAGACCTTTGATTGTTTGCTGTTGATGTCGTTATTCAAAGCCTATTCTTCGTTAGAATCTAGGTACCTAACTTGAACGAAAGTAACAAATGCACTTATTTGGAGTTATCTCCCCTTGATTCAGGAAAAATCTCTTACAATCAACTCTTGATTCAGTTAGAAAATAAACTGCTATTTATCCCAAAGGAGTTTTAATTTTTTTCTTTTTCCTTTTTTCTTTTTTTTTTTTATCTATAAACTCTTAGTTGAAAACTTGCAGCATTTAACGATTACTTTTATTTTAAGTATTTACTTTTTTTTTTTCTAACCTTCACCTTTAGGAAGAAAAGTCTACCAAACAAATGTTATGACGAGCCCTGCGATTGCCGGTTCGATGAATTGAAAGCTACTATTGTTATGCCTAATACCTCTTGTGCAAAATCTCCAGGTTTAGAGTCGTCAAATGTAAAGGTTCTTTCAGATAACACGCCAAATAGCTAATTCTTTGACTTGAATAAGACGTAAATGTCCCCAAATTTGGTTAATACTCCTTCGTTTACGTCACGTCAATTTGTGATGGAGTTCAATATAAAAAACAAAATTACACAGCTTATACGCAAAAGAAAAAAAATCATAACGATCTTCGCTGTAGAGTAATGATTAACTTACTGGTCTCATAGATCGTTGTTACTGCGATGAGTGACTCACACGTGAGGTTCAGTGTCAATGCAACCTACACTAAGGTATTTGAATCGTTGTTCGGTTCGTTGGCTGGTTCGTTGGTTGGTTGGTTGGTTTTATGGCATGTCAACTCTTGTTGGGTCATTTAGTACTAAACTCAATCATTCCAAGTAATTATTCCTATTTGATGATAACCGTTTATTTGCGCACAGTTGTATGGTTTCAAGGATTGCATTCCATACTTATAATTTCAAGATGTATTTGAAAAATAGGGGAGACCAAAACAGGTGCTGTCATTCCGGATCGGAATAAACCGGGGAGTAATGGTTAAATGAAGAACACTGCGTTTCTTACAATGCGCACTTAGTGTAACGGTTATCGTAGAAAGAAATAGAATCGGTAAACTGAGATCATATTCACGACGAGTGTAAAATAATTTCTAATGAAGCTATTCTCATAGCTAAAAATGTAAATTCAGTTTCCGTATTGCTTTCCTGTTCTTATATATATATATATATATATATATATATGTGTGTGTGTGTGTGTGTGTGTGTGTGTGTGTGTGTGTGTGTGTGTGCGTCTTAAAATCTTATTATCTCGTTAAAACCATCGATCAGAACTAAATACTAAAAGAATACATTCTTCACGTAACAATTCTATGAGGTGTTTTCTGTGATCAGACATATATGATTCTTCATTCGCTCTTTCTCTCTTTCTCTTATATATATATATATATATATATATATATATATATATATATATATAATGTGATGGTCAGTATGAAAAAACAGTCATGGCCTAGTCAGCTGGGGCTGTAAAATACACCTACTACATCTTTGCAAAGGGGTAAGACACCGCCCCCGCAAAGAGTGTTCTGGATATGACACTAAACAATCTGATGGTGGGGATCGAGTAATGCTAGAGCTTTAGAAAATACAGAATATCCCTTCATTGCCATCACACCCAGGTCCACTCTGACCCTGATTGGTATCCCCTGATTGTTCCGATCTATGCTTCAAATAGAACTAAACAAATTACGCCAAGATGAATTGTTTGAAATTAACTGTTTTTCATCTAACTACGTATTTAAACAGCGTACCGATGATAAATTAAATTGTTTGAGATAGAACTATTTTGACATTTAAGAGCTTAACTAAAATGCATTCTTATACTAGAATGAATTCAATGAAATAGAACAGTTTTGATATTTAACAAAAAATATATTTATACTAAACTGAATTGTTTGAAACTTTTTATCAAAATGATTTAATTCGGCGTTAAATGACACGTAAAAAAACAACCAACCAACCAAAACAGTCGGAGGAAGTATTTTTTTACTTATTTATTTATATACCAACTACGATATGCTAACGTTTAACATTACTTGAAGGCGATGCTAGAATGCGATGTTATAATGCTTCATCCGAAAATAATTTTCCATCGAATGAAAGAAATGATTAAATTAAAACAAATATTTAGTGACGTAATTCATGTTCAGTTTTTTTCTTTTCAATGAGGATAACGTCTCTGTTATAGATTTTTTTTTTATCAAAAAATTTTTGAAGAATTTAATTTTTTTTTAATTAAAGATTTTTTAAATATTTTTTTCAAAATGAACGTTTATGTTTGAAGTTTTAAGATGGTTTAACAAAAAAAAAACTGGAACATTAAACGTTGATACGTTTATATTGTCTGGTTTATTTCTCTCTCTCTCTCTCTCTCTCTCTCTCTCTTTCTCATGTGCACACACACAAATATATATCTTTTTGTCATCCACAGACTGTTTCGTTGTATCATAACTTTTCAGTGTGTCAAGACAGGCGAGATACTTCAAGCTGGTGCAGAAATAACTGGAAACATCAAAAACTTTTCTCCCCAACCAAGCTACTGGGCTGTTTCATGAAACCAGTCGGTTTGTCTCGAATTACACAAACACCACAATTTCACGGATAGGATTTACCAAAATATCCGCCATATGATTAAAGTTTTAACCACACCCACTTCCACAAACTATTAAGCAAACTTCCCCACCTTCTGGATGAAAGCAACTTGAAACATATCGGACTCCATGAAATGGTCCCAAATTCAACTGATTTTCAGTTTTCCACCACTGGAATGGAAACCTTCAGCCAAGGAGTAAAATTTGGAACGGGTAGACGCAATAACATTACCATAATTACCATACGATGCAACTACAGGAACTGTGACACCGATTTTTCCAATGGTTTCATCCAAGGAATCATTCTCGCCTGTGTCTCTCTATCCCTTTCCCAATATATATATATATATATATATAGTCATCTGCAGACAGACTCTTTCGTTGTATCACAAGTCTTCAGTGTGGTTAGACACGTTGGACGTTTCAAGCTGGGATCTAAACACTCCTAGCTTTACGATAAACCGATAACGTACCGCTCTGTCATTTCGACGACCTACGTCAGCTCGGGAATTTAACGCATTTTTTATCAACTTTCGTTTGTTTACATTTTACGCAATCGGATACCGCTGAGCTCAATTCTTTAGAAGAGATTTGCATTACGCAGGTGGCAGCCGCTAATTCCTTCGGCAGAGTGCACAACCCCGGGAAAGGAGCGCATATATATATATATATATAGTAGATAAAAATTTTGGAATAGATTCTAAGAGCATACATCATAAATTCAAAAGGAAGACATGTTTGGTTCACGTCTTTACAGAGAACTCCGTGACGAAAACAAGCAATATAGAGGAATAAGGATATCTAAAAGTAGTTGATGACGGAAAAAATCTCACAAAGGAGAAAAAGGATTGGAACGGCTCGAGAAGAAACTAGATGGCAATTACACAAGAATGCTGCGTGCAATCCTCAACAAGTCCTGGCAGCGGCACCCCACGAGACACCAACTGTACGGCCACCTGCCCCCTATCACGAAATCTATTCAAGTTAGGCGAACCAGACATGCTGGACATTGCTGGAGAAGCAGAGATGAACTCATAAGAGATGTACTCTTATGGATCCCCACACACGGCCGCGCAAAAGCAGGACGACCAGCACGAACGTACATTCAGCAGCTGTGTGAGGATACAGGATGTTGTCCTGAAGACCTGCCTAGGGCGATGAACGATAGGGAGGAGTGGCGAGAGAGGGTCAGGGATATCCGTGCTGCCAGCACGATATGATGATGATGATGATCCTAAAACAAATTTAGCACAGATAACATATATATATATATATATATATATATATAATTTAACCTTTGCAAAAATATAGATTAAATTTCAACTTGATTTTTTTAACTTCACAGGTTCTACTACATAGTTGAATTTCTTCTCCATTTTGTCATGTTTGGCTTGAGGCACGGATTGTGGTTCTTCAGGTCCGTTGTGTCGGTAAATAAATTTCTGTCAACTGTATGTTCTAACCCCCCCCGGAGAGTATCTCTTTTCCGTATTCCCGAGTTTTCTCTGTTTTTGCAACTCGAGTAACCCAGATTTCTCAGTCAATTAGTGAGTAAATGCCTGTCTTCAGTACGTAGAATCTGTATTTACACCCATCGGGCTATTGGCCTAATGAGTTGAGTGTTCGCCAATGGTCCAGAAGACTGGGCTTTAATCCTTGGTTGAGTCATACCAAAGACTCAAAAATGGTACTTGATGCGGTCTTGCTTAGCACTTAGCATTATAAGGTAAAGATCGAGGGTAAAGTTGAGCCATCCAGGGAATAGAGTAGTATTTTCCCGCACACCTCGGTGTAGTAGCTATTGAAAAGGGAAATGGACATGACAACACGAGGTCAAATCATGGACGTGGCTGATTGAATTTTACATAGCACTAATACCTTGGGTCTGGTATAAATCCAATTATAATCCCTCCAGATGGACTGACTGGGTTCTTTAGCCTTGGTTTCGCAATAAATCTATAAGGAAAATTCTGTATTCAAACCTGTTAAACTCTGTTTGAAATCAACTTTGTGTTACATCCTTCCCGTGCGGATAGGTTGGTAAATACATACTGCCATTATCAGCAATAACACATTATCAAAATTCTACAATATTTCAATTTCCTTTTATTATTTAGTCCTGACTTTTGCCAAAATAATGCAAAATTATCCATAATTTATGAGGAACAAGAAGTAAAATGCTCCGTAAACTTCACTCACTTTTAAGTTTTTCTTAACATTATATAAAAATGGCAACTTTCTTTCATGTCTGCAAAGATCAAATATATGAATAACAGGAACGTATAGCTGTAAAAAGCTTTGTAATCTTCAGCCTCTTCACAGATTTCACTAACATTGTGAAAAGATTGCGACTTATTCTTACGTTTGCAACAAACATATCAACTTATCTCAAAAGCTAAAATCGATAGATTGAATAATATTTTCCTCGTATGAATTTAAGGTACCTTAACATGCAATATATAAATCTAAGGTAGCTTAACTTGCAATATATAATTTTAAGGTACCTTAACATGCAATATATAAATCTAAGGTACCTTAACTTGCAATATATAATTTTAAGGTACCTTAACATGCAATATATAAATCTAAGGTAGCTTAACTTGCAATATATAATTTTAAGGTACCCTAACTTGCAATATATAATTTCAAGGTACCTTAACTCGCAGTATATAAATCTGAGGTAACTTAACATGCAATATATAAATCTAAGGTACCTTAATTTACAATATATAAAGTTTAGGTACCTTTACTTACAATAAATAAATCTACGGTACCTTAACTTGCAATATATAATTTTAAGGTACCTTAACATGCAATATATAAATCTAAGGTACCTTAACTTGCAATATATAATTTTAAGGTACCTTAACATGCAGTATATAAATCTAAAGTTCCTTAACTTGCAGTATATTCAGTTAAGGTATCTTAACTTGAAGAATATAAATCTAAGGTACCTTAACTTGCAATATATAATTTGAGGGTGCCTTAACTTGCATTATATAATTCAAGGTACCTTAACTTCCAATTTATAAATCTATGGTATCTTAATTTGCAATAAATAAATCTAAGTTGCCTTAACTTGCAATATATAAATCTTAAATATCTTAACTTGCAGTATATAAATTCAAGGTATCGTAAGTTGAAATATATAATTCTAATGAACCTTAACTTACAATATACAAATCTAAGGTACTCTAACTTGCAATATATAAAATTAAAGTACCTTAACTTTCAATATATAAAGTTAAGGTACTTTAACTTGCAATATATAAATCTAAGGTACCTTAACTTGAAATATATAAAATCAAGGTACCTTAACTGGCAATATATAAAGTTAAGTTACAAAAACTCGTAATATATAATTGTATAGCAGTTCATTTACTTAAACTTGGACAATATTAATTCAAGTTACCTAATATTAGATTATATTAGTAGACAAATTCACCTACCTAGGAAGCAGCGTCTCATCAACCGAAAAGGACATCGAAACGAGGTTAACGAAAGCATGGACAGCTATCAATAGGCTATCGATTATATGGAAATCAGACCTAACCGATTGAATGAAACGCAGTTTCTTCCTGGCAGCGGTCGCATCGATACTGCTATATGGATGCACTACATGGACTCTAACAAAACGGCTGGAGAAGAAGCTAGACGGAAATTACACAAGAATGCTGCGAGAAAACTTGAACAAGTCCTGGCGGCAACACCCCACAAGACACCAACTGTACGGCCACCTGCCCCCTATCACGAAAACTATTCAAGTTAGACGAACCAGACATGCAGGACACTGCTGGAGAAGCAGAGATGAACTCATAAGAGATGTACTCTTATGGATCCCCACACATGGCCGCGCAAAAGCAGGACGACCAGCACGAACATACATTCAGCAACTATGTGAGGATACGGGATGTTGTCCTGAAGACCTGCCTAGGGCGATGAACGATAGGGAAAAGAGGCGAGAGAGGGTCAGGGATATCCGTGCTACCAGCACGACATGATGATGATGATGAATATATAATGGTTTAAAATACCTCAACGTGAAATATACACGTTTGAGTTACCTATATTTAGAAGAAAGTAAGATAATTTGGTTTTTGATACCTATTGTAAGTTTATATAAATATAAGTTACTACAGGGTGTTGTCCTGAAGACCTACCTAGGGCGATGAACGATAGGGAGGAGTGGCGAGAGAGGGTCAGGGATATCCGTGCTACCAGCACGACATGATGATGATGATGATGATGAATATATAATGGTTTAAGGTACCTCAACGTGAAATATACACGTTTGAGTTACCTATATTTAGAAGAAAGTAAGATAATTTGGTTTTTGATACCTATTGTAAGTTTATATAAATATAAGTTACCTTAACTTTAAAAATAAAGCATTATCATTTTTATGGTATTTATATGTGGAATATATAGATATATCATAGTTAAAGTACCCAAAATTACATTAAGTAAATATATCATTATTCAAGATACCTAAATATGAAACATGTAAATATCAAGTATATAAACTTGGAAGAGATAATTGTATAACAGTTTAAGATACATACATTTCATCATCATGTCGCGCCGCCAGCGCGGATATCCCTGACCGTCTCTCGCCATTTCTCCCTATCATTCATCGCCTCCGGCAGGTCTTCAAGGTTATATCCTGTGTCCTCACATAGTTGCTGTATGTAAGTTCGTGCTGGTCGTCCTACTTTTGCACATCCATATGTGGGGGTCCACAGGAGTACATCACTTATGAGCTCGTCCTTGCTTCTCCAGCAGTGTCCCGCGTGTCTGGTTCGTCTGACTTGTATAGTTTTCGTGATGGGGGGCAAGTGTCCGTATAGTTGGAGTCTCGTGGGGTGTTGTCGCCAGGACTTGTTTAATACTGCTCTCAACATTCTTGTGTAATTTCCGTCTAGTTTCCTCTCCAGCCGCTTCGTTAGCGTCCATGTGGTGCATCCATATAGCAGTATCGACACAACCGCTGCCTGGAAGAAACTGCGTTTCATTTTATCAGTTAGGTCCGACTTCCATATGAACGAGAGCCTATCGATAGCTGTCCATGCCTTCGTCAGTCGTGTGTCGATGTCTTTTTCGGTTGATGAGACGCTACTTCCTAGGTAGGTGAATTTGTCTACTAGTTTCAGAGAGGCTCCGTCTAGTGTGGCAATGTTGCCCGTTTGGTTGTAACACATATATTCAGTTTTGTTTGCATTGACATGGAGGCCAATGCCAGCTGCGGCTCGTTCCAGACTATGCAGTAGTGTCTCTGCTTGATTAGGCGTATTCGCTTGTAGCGCCAAGTCATCAGCGTAGTCGGCGTCCGTGATTGTTTTTGCGGGATACCTTTTGCTTCTTCTCTTAGTCAGCTCGAAGCCATTAATCTAAGATACTTAAAACTGGAAGATACAAATTTTTCTTTGGAATATATAATTATACCAAAGCTCATGTTGGAAAATAATTTTAAGGTACATAAACTTGCAATATACCAATCTAAGATACCTAAAACTGGAAGATAGGAATATACCATAGTTTAAGTTATCTAAACATGGAATAAATGGAATTTTGGATTTGGTTTTGGATTGATTTAATAGCTTATCAACTATTGCAGGTTATTTAATGCCAAATCCTTTTTATACAAATATATTAGATATGTGATTTCTAAACATTTTGTAGATAACATTTTAAATGAGTCCGAGCTCATTTTTTCACAGCTAAATAGTTTCATTTATTTTTATATGATATGAATAATTCTATTTACGATTGATTATTTTTTGCACACAGTTTAATATTTGCAAGTATTGCTATGTACCTCTTACAATTCAATTAAAGCATCAGTCATTTGTTTGCAGAGTTAAATAATCGAACAGTTCTATCTCAATCAATTCAATTTAGCTTAAGTACTGTTTCTTGTTTACATACAGTTAAATGTAAAAACGGTTCTATTTAAAAAAATCATTTTCACGTAAGTACACGGTTTAATTCTGTATGACCCAAAGATAGGGCCCTATCAGGTGCTACCATTTCGGGTCAGAGTAGTCTTAGCGGCGATGGAAACGAAGGGGTGTTCCGTGTTCTCCAAAGCTCCAGCATTAGTGGGGTCTCACCATCAGATTTTTTATTATCATATCAGGACATTCGTTGGTGTCGTCTTACTCTTCTGCAAAGATGAAGTCGGAGTATTCGACAGCATCAGCTGACTGAGCCAGGAATATATAGACTTAAGGTACCTATTATTGGAAGATAGGAATATATCCTAATCTGAAGTACCTAAACCAGAAAGATATAACTTTAAAAGACCTAAAATTGAAATGTTTAAATTCAGGGTACCTATTCTTGGATGATCTGAAATATCTAAACGTAGAAGATATAAATTTAAGGAAATTAAAGTTACGATTTATAATTATATCTGTAGTGAAATTGAAAGGCAGAACTCGTACACTGCTGCCTCCGATGAGCCAACCAGGGCGGGGGTTCGTCGTTCAAGGAGACAACGAGTGGTATGCTGTATATACAGGTGGAACAGCCGACGTTTACGTGAATTTAGCAACCGACCACGGCTGGATAAAAAAAAAAAACAGATGGTGAGCCGAGTGAACGAGAGAGATGAAATGTGACAACGAGGCTGTGTGAATTGAATTCCTTTCATAACAACACTGAAAGAAAGAAACAAAAAGTGACGAGCAAAATGGCCTACCTCAAAGTTCGAAAATGGCGCGAATGTGTCTTTCGTGTTGAGTACCGGAAGTATAGGAAAAAAAAGCGTGAGCCTCCTTGGGTGTGCAATTTATTGGTCACGCGTATCGTCTCTGGTGGGACGGGGTTTGCAACATATGCAAATTTCAGTCAGCCAGAACCGGTATGAAAGAAACATTGTGGGGAGGGTCATTTGTTGCTTCACAGCAGAATTGTGCAAACCTGTGTATTGACACAGCAAGTAAGAGAGAGAGAGAGAGAGAAAGAAACAGGGAGACAGGACCGGTAGCTAGCAATTAAAAGCTTTCAGTATCCTGGTCGAAGAATAATAAACGTTGAAGATATAAATCGAAATTACCAAAGCTTGGAAGATCTAAATATATTATGGCTTTAGGTAACGAATATAAATTCAAGGTACTTAAAATTGGGATATATATATATATATATATATATTATATATATATATATATATATTAACCGGCCAAAACGCATAGTGGGTAGAATATTCCCCAATGGTCCGGGAGACCAAAGTCAAATCCCAAGTCGAATTTTTCATTCCACAGACTAAAAAAAATGGTACTTGATGTCTCCTTGCTTAACACTCTGCATTAAAAGGTACGTATCAAAAGTTAGCAAAACAATCCGTGGAAATGAGTAGCACCCTCCCTTACATCTCGGTGTTGTAGCTATTGAAAAAGGAGCCTTCGGGTCGTCCTCGAATACGGTCAGCCAACTCACTAATACAGAAGAACCAAAGCCTTGAAGATATAAATATAGTATATAAACTTGGAACATATGATAATTTAAGGTATTTAAACTTGGAATATATAATTGTATGATATTTCTCCGAGCCTCCCACTGGACAGGATTTGATACAATGTCTTTTTTGTTGTGGATTTCGGGGAGGTGGGAGATCACGCACGAACCGAAACTCACGCCCTGCTTGATTCTATTGGTCAGAGGTTCATTCGGTGTAATTTGAACTATTCTTGCCTTTGCTGGGCAAAGCTTCAACCAAACCTGAAAGTTTAATACTATGCTTTTTCGCCCGCCCGAAGGTGGCCAGACTGGAGCCGGGGACCATTCGACCACGAATGTTGATACTCCATCCGGCATGAATGCCAGATGATATAGCTGAAAAGTCAGGTAAGTATGGAATTTATAATTGAAATATAGTTTAAATTAGCTAAACTTAAAATACATTCATTAAAGTATTAAGCTTCGAAAATCAACGATATCATAGTTTTCGGTATCTTAACATGGAAGATAAGAATTTAACTTACCTAAACTCATACGATATACATTTAAAACGCTTAAATTTGGAATGAATTGATAATGTTTAGTGTACCTAATCTTGGAAGGTATAGATATAAAACAGATTGGCTGAAGCTAACCGTAATACTCCAGTGAATTTTATGTTTCATATGTTATGAGCATATCTTGTCATTTTTTGGAACATCTTTTAGTCGAGACAGACTAAAGCATTATCCGAAAGTAGCCTCCGCCCAACGGTGAATTTACCAAGGCCAAGTGGCTTAGATAAGATGTAACATAATCCCGGATGTATGTGGGGAACCCTAGGAACCAAGCCAGAGAAGTCCTCGTGGTGTAGTTGCTAATGAGCTGTATTTTGACATTCTAGTTAGTAAGTTCGAACTCTAATAGCCGCATGATATTCACTTTGTGACTAATCTTTTGGGAAAAGTATAACCCCCCCATCCCCTAGTTAGGGATTAAGTATGACTACTTCTCCTCTACAAGGAAGGATTTAGCATTAAATTACCCACAAAGGTTGATATACAAAGAAACCAAACCTTCCGGGAGGACAACTGCGAAAGCTGTCATAGTGCCATCGACATCCCCCTTGACGGGAACTGTACCGAAGTTCAGCTATAAAACCAAACCTCACCACAACTCTTCTCGCAGCAATTAATTGGAATAGTGAAAATCTCAAAATATTTTGTGTATTGTAGATGTATAACTAATTTATTGCAAGGACATATGGAGCAGTGGATAAGACAGTCGATTGAAAAGGGCTTGTGAGTGAAATCATCTGGGGGTTGCTGGTTCAATACCAACCACAGGTTGGAATTACAAGAAATAAATACGATAACTTAACACTTGTATCTGGTCATGGTAAAAGTCTACCCCTGTGGTTCAAATAGAGGGTGAGGTTCGAGATTCTGTGTGAACTCCCAAGTTCGACATGTAACACCTGAAGAAGGTTGAAAGATGTATCGGCTGAAACGTTGTGAGTATAACAATAAAGTAAAAAAGTAAAGTTGGCGACCATAGTCGAGGGTGACCCGAAAGCTCCCTTTTCGATAGCTGCTACACCGTGGTGTAGGGGAGGGCGCAACTCCTTTCCCTGGATTTCTCCACTTCCGTCCCTTATAATGCTGAGTGTTAAGCAAGGAGGCGTCGAGTACCAATTTAAAAGTCTTTGGTATGACTTGACCTGGGATTGAACTCAGATCACCCGGGCCATTCGGTGAACACTCTAACCAATGCCAATGTTCGGTAACAATAAAGATGAGGTCAATAGTACGAATATTCAAAGTAATAATAGTTTATAGTACATAAACCCTAACAACTAAATGAATTTTTTAAATTACTCAAGTTGTTTTATTCAATGCAAACCTCGTAGTTGACAATGTTCTACTAGTTTTGCAATATTCAAGTCCACCATTGTCAATTATAATCAAAGGTCACCTTTTTATATGATGTTGAGTCTGTTACGAGCTTTTTATCGTAAGTTAGTCACGTCTGAAACCAAATTCAAAAAGGTAAGATGAAAGAAATGCAATAATATACAAATAAAACAATTTTTTTTTGCCATTGAACACTAAAGTACTAACATAGACCCCAATTTACTATTTTGCTTCCAAAATCTTTTATGTACCACCATAGAGCACATAAACCCTGGATAAGAACAGCACTGGGTTTATTGAACAACGTTTTTCAATTGAAGTAGAATGAATTCGAGTCCGATTAAATTTATTGCAGAAAACAATTTAATCAATTCTTTAAAAAAAAATTATAAATTTTATTAAAAAAAAAATAACCCCAGCACAGCGTTTATCAGTAAAGATCAGAAACGTTTGAATATCTCGGCAGTGTAAAAATTATCTTGCACTTTTCTTCGTCGCCATGAAAACAGCAAGGGGAGATAACCCAATCTTCAAAGATATCTTTCGATAATATTATCTTGGTGTGCAAATTAAGCGTTGAAACAGATCCCCTTAAAATTGTATAGTTACCGAAGATGAACCGCACTAAGCTCTTTCAAACCTGTACAATTCCATTGTAACGAAATCTGCCAACTAAACACCATCTAGTCCAGTTGCAGGAAAGTGTATATGTATTTACCTAACACATCCGCAACGAGCAAGATCTGGCATAAGGTCAATTTTCAGTTTGGTAGAATTGGTTCAAATTCAGAGTTTCCATTCTGAATTGGTTACCATACTAAAGTTAAAAAGACAGTCTGTCTTACTATTTAAACATAGTTGGAGAGAGTATAGTTAGATTCATGGCTTTCCGAAGGATATTTGCCAGTTGAACAGTAAACAATCTCATCCAGAATTTGAACACGGGTTGCGTGTCTCCCATTTCTACGATGATAACCGGTATTCCACGAGCGTCTCCCTGTTGTTTGGAAATGTAAACTAGAAATGTCACTTTATGTCACATGTTTGAACTTTTATCCTCGAAATACGTTCATCGTTGAAAAATGATATACAACACCACACAGTGTATAAAAATGTGTATATAAATGGGTTTGGTTTAGTTTTAAGGCATTGCTGATTATTTAATGCCAAATCTGGTTTATACAAATATATCAGATAAATATGATTTATAAAATTAAACCAAAAATAATTAAATAGTTCTAAGCACTGCTATATATCACTAACAATTAAACATTTGCCATTTGTTTACTCTCAATTAAGTGGTCCATCAGTTCTATTTCAAACAATTCAATTGAGCATTAGTCATTTGTTTGTTCTCAGTTTAAATACTAAACAGGTCTATTTGATCCAGAGATAGGACCCTTTCTTGTGCTACCACTCCAGGCCAGAGTGGATCAGGGAGCGATGGCAATGAAGAAGGAAGTTAATATTCTCCATAGTTCCAATAATACTGGAGCCTTACCATCCGGTTGTTTAATGCCATAAACAGGATACTCGTTGGGGTGTGGTGGTTTTACTCCTCTGCGGGAGTGCAGTCAGTGTATTCAACTGCCCCAGCCGACTGGGCTGAATAAATATGTGACTGTCCAAAAACGAGCATACTCCTCAAAATAATCATTTAATTCTGTATAGTAAGCATAGTTTCAAACCATTTTTTAAAAATTCCTTTATGTAATTTAATACCTGTAGTGTTTGGTAATAATAATTCCTAATAACAACGAAAAAAAGTTTGGGGTAACTGTTATCGTCGTTCGAAATGGAATCGATAATCCGAGTTCAAACGCTGGACAAGATTGTTTGCGTTTCACTTCTCACAAACATCGTTCGGGAAATGGATGAAACTATTTGCTTTCTCCCCAGATATATGTAGATAGTATGGCACACTAGGCTCTTTAACATTACTTGACTAACCAAGATAGGAGAAAGAAAACTCTGAATTCAAACCTGCTTTCTTCTGCTTTAACGCTAATCCTGAGTCACATCCTATCCGTGAGAGAGAGAGAGAGAGAGAGAGGGTTTAGTTAAATATATCTTAATATAACGGAGAAAAATGTAAAAGAGAAAAACTGAGTCACCTCCGACGTCACAATTCCTTTAATTATTTACACCTCATTCACATTTATTTTTTTTAAATTTGAATCTTAGTTATTTAGAAAATTATCTTATCATATTTACCAACCCCTCCGCTCGGGCAGGATATGACACAAGGTCAATTTTTAAGCGGAGTTTAACTGGTTTGAATTCAGAGTTTTACTTCTCCAAGACTAGTTACCTCACCAAGGCTGAATAACCTAGTCTGCCCTACTATTTACCCATAGCTGGAGGGAGAATAACTGGATTCATACCTTTCCCAAGGGTATTAGTGCTATGTGAAATGCAATCAGTCTCGTCGAGGATTTGAACTCGTGTCGCCATGTCCATTTCCTACGACGATAACCATTACACCACTGGTACCTCCACCTTCACTACGGGCACCTCCGCAAACACCACAGTCAAAATTAGAAAATTATTTCTACCGGGACATTGGCCCAGCGGTTAGAGTGTTCGCCAATGGCCCGGGAGACCTGGGTTCAATCCCAGGTCAAGTCATACCAAAGACTTTAAAAATGGTACTTGATACCACCTTGCTTAATACTCAGCATTATAAGGTACGGTTCAAGGGTAAAGTGGAGCAATCCTGGGAATGGAGTAGCGCCCTCCCCTACACCTTGGTGTAGTAGCTATCGAAAAGGGAGCCTTCGGGTCACCCTCGACTATGGTCGCTAACTAACTTTTTATATTAATAGCAATGGCCTTATCTACGCACTAATAACAAGCAATTGTATTTATATATGCAACCAAATACCAGCTTACTGTGTAAATAGTAAGGTTAATTCGCATATTGATCCCTAGTAATTTGATTCTAATAGTTATTTTCTTGGTATTTTAGGAATCTAATTGTTTCGTTTTACTTTAATAAGTATGGGTAAAAATACAGTCGATATATCTTAAAAGAAATCCATTAACAAAAAGAATTTGCAGTATATCTATTCTTTACTAATTCAGATGAGGATTAAAATAAGGAACATTTGACTATGAAAACCGGGAGTGATGAAAAGAGCTAGCGTCTAAGCAGTTTCAAATAAGTTTAACTTTATAATAAGTTATTATCTCGAACCTACATACAGCAGCTCTGTGTGCATACAGGGTGTAGCTCTGGGGACCTGCCGGAAGCGATGAACGATTGCGAGGGGAGGCGAGAGAAGGTCAGGGATATCCGTGCTGATGGTGCGACAGGTTGATGATGATGATATACATCAATTAAAATGAAATAAAATAAAATAAAATAAAAATATGTAATCTTTTTATATACATTCTTATTTAGTTTCGACAGTCTTTCTAATCTAATATATTGTTGTATAGCCATGACCAACTATACAAACACATAATACATATACATCTACATATGCATGCAGAATCATAACGACGACACCATATCAGACAAGCGACACAGTCTTTTAGAAAAATATACCTCTCACTTTATTTGAAAGGGTTATGTGTGAGAGGGAGTTAGAGACCGAACAGAACTGCAACATATTGACCCTCACTCTATTGGCCATAACTGCGTTTCTTTTCCGTTCTTCTGGGCTGCTCAACCGGGGGCCTGGGGCCAAGCCTCTCTGGGACATGTTTTCATTCCAGCATCTTCTCCCAACTTGTCTGTTCTCCTACTCGTCTGATCCCCAACTGCAACTGCTCAATCGGGGGTCTGAGGGCCCACTCTGCTAGGTGCAGGCTTTCTCTTCTGCATCTTTCTCCAACTGGTCTGGTCTCCAAACTAACTGACTTCCTGTCTTCACCGAATTATATAATAGTTCAACGTCCACTTCTTCTTGTGGGCGTCACAATTGCACTCATTCAACCCATCCACGATCAAGGCTATAATTCTGATATTCCTCGACCGGATGCACCTATTATTTACATAGGTGCATGTCTTATTTTGACAGCCTAGCCGGGTCGTAGGTCAATATACAATATTCTATTATATTGAAACTTAAATAATTGCGTCTCAAGAGCGCATATTTTTTTCAAGTATGTAATAATCTTTGTTTAGATTATATATATGTTATGTAATTTTCTCAGCTGTTCACATGTCTTAGTATAATAAGAAAACTTTAGAAAACTCAAATATTCAATTTCGATAACTCCTTATAATTCCAGCTAAGTCAGCTGGGACGGTAGAATACAATGACTGCTTCTCTGTAAATGAGTAACCCACCATACACCAATGAGTGTCCTGATATGACATTAAACTATCTGATGGTGAGACTCATTTAATGCTGGAGCTTCGGAAAATGCAGAGTATCCCTTCAATACCATTTCTCCCAGGTTTTCTCTGTCCCGGAGTGGTAGCACCTGATAGAGTCCTGTCTATGGGTCAAAGAGATCAAACTATGTGCAAACAAATGACTGATGTTAAATTGTGACTTTTTCATTTCAATACTTGAAACCATTTAACCGTGAGTAAAAAAGAGCTCAGGCTCGTTTAGGAATGTTATCTACAAAATGAGTTTACAAATCAAATATATATATATACATATATATATCATCATCATCATCATCATCATCATATCGCGCTGGTAGCACGGATATCCCTGACCCTCTCTCGCCACTCCTCCCTATCGTTCATCGCCCTAGGTAGGTCTTCAGGACAACATCCCGTATCCTCACATAGCTGCTGAATGTACGTTTGTGTGGTCGTCCTGCTTTTGCGCGGCCATGTGTGGGGATCCATAAGAGTACATCTCTTATGAGTTCATCTCTGCTTCTCCAGCAGTGTCCTGCATGTCTGGTTCGTCTAACTTGAATAGTTTTCGTGATAGGGGGCAGGTGGCCGTACAGTTGGTGTCTTGTGGGGTGTTGCTGCCAGGACTTGTTCAGGATTGCACGCAGCATTCTTTTGTAATTGCCGTCTAGCTTCTTCTCCAGCCGTTTTGTTAGCGTCCATGTAGCGCATCCATATAGCAGTATCGATGTGACCGCTGCCTGGAAGAAATTGCGTTTCATTCTATCGGTTAGGTCTGATTTCCATATAATCGATAGCCTATTGGTAGCTGTCCATGCTTTCGTTAACCTCGTTTCGATGTCCTTTTCGGTTGATTCGACGCTGCTTCCTAGGTACGTGAATTAGTCTACTAGTTTAAGAGGGGTTCCTTCTAGAGTGGAGATGTCCCTCGTTTGGTTATAGCACATATATTCCGTTTTGTGTGTATTAACATTGAGGCCTATGCCTGCAGCTGCTCATTCCAAACTATGCAGTAGTGTTTCGGCTTGGTCGGTTGTATTTGCCAGTATTGCTATGTCATCGGCGTAGTCGGCGTCGGTAATTGTTTTTGCGGGGTACCTTCTGCTTCTTTTCTTCGTCAGTTCGAAGCCATTCTCTTTGATTTTGTCAATCGATGTTCTAAGTACGTAGTCTAGACAAATGATAAAGAGGTACGGGGCCAGCGTGTCCCCTTGTAGTACTCCTGCTACATACTGTACATATATATCTCAAACAAAGTTTAGCATTAATAACTTACAATGGTTTATATGCCATGAATCCAACCAAACCAAATCTTTCAATTACAAAATAATGGCAATGCAATTACGTGGCAAAACCAAATGTTTACACCAAAAAACCTGGAAAAATGCTCAGCCGTATTGCACTGAATGGGAACACTTCTAAAAGTAGACTTGCACAATTAATCTTAAATTTAAACTTAAACGAAAAAACTCCAAACTTATATTTTCCATAAACCTAAGAGCCCCCGTAATAAGGGAAATAAAATATGCAAGATATGAGAAATCTTAATGTAACCCAAGATATTACTTGATTTTTTTTTTTTGGTTGTAAAAAGTAAAGTCGGTGACCTTAGTCAAGGTATACTCAAAGGCTCCCTTTTCAATAGCTACTACACCAAAGTGTAGGGGAGAGCGCTACTCCATTCTCTGGATTGCTCCACTTTACCGTTGATCCTTACCTTATAATGCTGAGTGATAAGCAAGGTGGCATCAAGTACCATTTTCTAAGTCTTTGCTATGACTCAAACTGGGATGTAACCTCGATCTCCCAGACTATTAACGTGGTAGTTAGTGCACTGTTACGATGCGCATTGCTTCACTGTATGTAATTTGAAGGCCACATAAATGAACGTACGACGTAGTCCAATTCGGGAGCTTAGGCTGTACACGTTCGATCTGAGCCATAACTCCCCTGAAGAAACCAAAAACACGTTGGGGGAAAGATGAATCCGCATTTGATCACTAATCACTCATGGCTATACATTAACCAGACGGTTCTGAAATTTTCGCTGGGGCTGTAAGAACCTCGATGATCAACCAAGGTCAGGTAGGTCTAAAACCGTGGATTTTGAGGCCATGTTCCAAACATGGAAGCGAATCTTGTGAGTAGCACTTGGAAAGTATCAGGCAAGCACAACATTTTAAAGTTCTGTATGGTTCACCTTCTTCACGAAAAACATTCGGTTCCGCCTCATTGTGACTCACTTTACAAAAATACCGAAAAACTCCAACCCGTAGATGTTACATTCGCATATGTGTTTCATACGCTAAATTCAACGATTAATATAGGCATCCAGTATCTATTTTACATTGCCATGCATATACAAGGAGTTTTAATATACATGGGACGCATGTCACTAATAATAATGTGTTCTTTTTTTTGGTTTCAGGTTTGAAAATAGTATACTATTAATCATCGATCATATGCCTTGGACAAGAGAGGAAAAATATTTTGTGTCACAACTTATTTGGAGACAAAATTACTGTCTCAAAATAGATGCAACCCATTAATATAATAATTATTTAATACAAATATAATATAATGGTCGAGGGATTTCGGTTTATGCCTTTGGGTTTGTTTGGGCTGAGAGCCTTTCGGCTCGGCGCGTGGGTTAGTTGGGTGCAACATTAACGCAGGTGTTCACGCGCGTGCGCGGGTTGAGCGGACATATCACTCAGTGATGTCACAATATCCCGAGATGGGACACGGGGGCTAGCGAGGGCGAATGACGTCACGCACCGGAAGCGTGGGGAGGATTTTTGGAATTTGGGGAAAGTCAGTTAGTTGAGTTGAGATGAGACCTGCCTCGGGAGAAGACGGTTGGTGTTCGCTTGCTCGCAGAGACCTTTGTGGCGTGTGCCACACGTGTTGGGGGTGGGCAGATGAAAAAGTCAGGATAGAAAGATTGTGCCTCTCTGTCCTTATATCGAAGAACCTTTCAACTCAAAGGTAATAAAAAGTTTCGTACCTCAACAAAGAAGTCGTCAAGTGTTTTTCGAATTTCGAGATTCCTATGTTCTGTGTTATATATATATGAACATTATATGTCCATTCCACACATAGCCATATCATGGCTATGGTACACAAATCAAACTTTAAAAAAAAGGATTGCATGTTCTGAAAGCTGGTATAATAACAATTAATTTGATGTCTCTAGCTCAAAGGATGCAGTTTTTACCGGACGTGTTCGAAAAGACCGCCATTGACCTTATCTCAGTAATAAATCATTATCATATTAATTTTTGAGACACGCTGTATTTGTATGAACTTCTTTATCATCTTTACCAAGCAAAGGGTTTAATAGCACCTCTGATATTCTTCTAAAATGAGAGCTTTGGCCTTAAATAACCCAGGAATATTGATATGCCATTAAACAAAGAACCAAAACTAATCCCATGAACTAGGTACGAGGATCATTAAATAAGTTTCCAGACTTTTTTCGTATGGGCACTTTTATTGATAGTACACACATGAAACTCTAGTCCCCTTCGAAGTAATCTCCTCCGGCTGCAATGCACTTGTTGTACCGTTCCAACAACTTCTGTAACGCCCTATAGATGTCCTCTTGTGTCAGCGTGTCAATGACCTTCGTCACAGCCTCTTTCATCTCCTCAATTGCCTCATAACGACAGCTTCTGAGCTGAGGGAATAACCAAAAGTCACAGGGAGCATGATCTGGACTACAGGGACAGTGAGGAACTGCCTTGATGCTCATCTTGGTCAAGTAGTCTGTGACAAGGATGGAGTTGAACAGTGCTGGCCTCTTCCGACGGAAGCTCTTCCTAAACTCCCTTAAAACCTCAACATAGTAACCCTAACCCTAACCCATTGGCCAATCAACTCTGGTGTATTGACTTCATTACTCCTCCCACACCGCTCATCATCCCTCACACACTCCCTGCCTTCCTTGAATCTCTTATGCCACTCAAAAACTGATACTCGATTCATTTAACATGGTGCAAAAGCAGTCTGAAGCATTCCATACGTTTCTGTGGCGTTTTTACCAAGTTTAAAACAGAATTTTATGGCATATCGTTCTTTTAAAGTGTGCTCACGTCCAGATTGCATTTTTGAACTTCACCAGCTGTGACAATCAGGTTTAGGAAGAGTGTATTTCAATTGCTGCTGTAGGTGTTCATTTGAACTTGAAATCCTAAAAATTGGTCTGTCATCTCATTAGATGTATAGCAATAACATAATGAATTTTCCAGAATCTATGACAATTTTAAATGCCCGCACAAAAAAAAACTGGAAACTTATTAAAGACACGACGTATATACATCATTTCTATTCGACTATTTTCAAAATTGATGATTAGTATGATCACCTATTTATACTTTCCTTTGCACACATATCTCCTGTCATCCCAGTTAACCGGGGCTGTAGGGCACATTGACTGCATCCATGCAGAGGGTTAACAACCCCACCAACGAGTGTACTCGATATGACACTAAACTGTCTGATGCTGAGGTTCAAGTAATGCTGGAGTTTTGGGGATTTCGGAGTACCCCTTCATTGCCATAGCTGACGAGTCTACACTGTCCTGAAGTCGTTACACTTAATAGGGTCCTATCTATGGGTCAGATAAAACTCTTTGAAATTTAAACGGTGCGCAAACAAATAACTTATGCTAAATTGAATTGTTAGAAATAGAACTTTTTCACCATATAACTATGTAAACAAAGGACTGATGTTTAACTGAATTGTTAGTAATTGATAGCAATACTTAGAACCATTTAAATGTGTGCAAACGAATGAGTAGTATTGAATAGAATTATTAGTGTTAAATATTGTTATAACATAGTGTTATATAACTAAGGTAATGATTAATCATATTAATCATTTTTCGTTGATTATATTATATTATTTAGTTTGGTAAGGCTTTGAACTACTCAGTGTCTCTTGGTTCAGATGTTGTAGTCAGGCGGAGAAATCGTACGCCCGCGCGGAAAGGATATGAGAATCATCATCTGTATAATAAACTCCAAGACTGGAAATGGGGCTGGATGCATCTTTGGAGTAAATTGAGTTGGTGGATGATGTCATGTCCTGAGGATATGGCCTGAGAATTTTAGGACTTTGGAAAAGACGGAGTTGAATTACGAGTGTCAAAGGGAGCAGTTGGGTTTTTCGGATCTGATCAGATCAGATCAGATCAGTTTGGGTATTGACCGGCAGAGATGATTTGACATCTCAGACACTACAAGATGTACTGCGTGCGTGAGAGTGTCATCATAGTATGGTTAGCATATATAGTATGGCTATACAACAATAGCAATATTTGGAACCATCTAACTGTCTGTAAATGAATAGTATTGAATTGAATAATTAGTGTTAAATAGCAATACTTGTAACCACTTCTCTGTCCGGTAGCAAATGATTAATATCAAATAGAATTATTAGTATTACTGTTGCATAGAAATACTTAAAACCATTCAAATGAGTGCCCCCGCCCCAATGAGCTCAAGCTCGTTTAAAAATATCATCAGCAAAATGTGTTCACAAATCCTATATATTTAATAAATATGTTTAAACAGGATTTGGCATTAAGTAGCCTACAATGGTTGATATACTATAAAACTCAACCTAAACGAATCCTATATATATTTAATATATATGTATGAACAGGATTTGGCATTAAATAAGCTACAATAGTTGATATGCCATAAAACCAAACCAAACATCTTCTACGAGTGGGTTCTAGAATATGCGAACTGCGACTTCTGCTAAGGGATCAGGCCACCGTTCAGATGTTCCCCCCAAAAGTGTTCACTGGGTATGGCACTAAACTGCAGAATCCAGTCAGGACATTGCTGGGCTGGGACACACTTCGACCGGCTGTGTTATGGATCAGGTCAGCTGTGTCTCGGTTACGGTAGCAGTCAGTCGAGGCCCTCTGACATGGATTCCGGAAACCCGACATTTATGTCACGTGCGTTAAGACTGGCGCTCCTTGAGCCTCGGAAAGTCGTCGTCTCCATGCTCTTACCCTCCCCGGAAGTGCTAAGATCATCACCTGGCGACTCAAGACATTTTTTGAACCCCCGGCCCTGTATGGACTACGGTCCTAAACCTGGTTCCCACATTCAAAAGGCCTTGTGCCAAACTTTGGTGCTTGTGGGGCACCAAACAATTATCATGACACTAAATTACAACCAGTTCTACTCCTTTGATGTTACAACTTCCACTTCTACTCTACACTCTGTGATTGGAGTTTGACCCGACAATAAATGATGATGTATCAACATTTTTAATCAAGGTTGCTGACATGAAAAATAAAAACTATTTTGTTATTTTCTTGGTAAATTCTCTGTGAACAGGAGTTTACTTAAAGAGTGTCTGTGTTATATAATTGCGGAAGGATTCTTTTTATATTATCATTTTTCGTTGGTTATATCTTATCATTCGGGTTAGTTTGGAGTTTGGAGTCAGTTGTTGCAGTTCGAGGCAGTGAGAACCAGATCTAGCAGAAAGCCAGGCCCTCAGGTCCCCCGGTTGAGCAGCCCAGCAGAATGAGAAAAAAGCGCTGCTAAAGACGGAGGAACTGGGGGTTAATATGTTGCAGTCTTTATTCAGTCTCCAACTTACCTCTCGCACATAACCCTTTCGCAACCATTTCGAATAAAGTGTGAGATATATATTTTTCTAAAGAACTGTGTTTCGTTCGTTATTATTGTGTTGATTATGTTTCCGCGTGTATATGTGTTTATGTATTATACGTATATTTGGTTGTGACGATGCAACATCTGTAGTAACATAACCCTCTTTAGTCTTTCAATTTGATCCCATGAGATTTTTCCTGTTCCCAAATATTAGAACCTTACCACGGATGTTTTTTTTATCGGTGTGGCGGGGCGACTATTGAAATCCTAACAAAAAGTGTGCGGACAAAATGAAGGTAGTGACAGTTGAAGACTTCCAGAACCGTTGACGAGATAAAGTCAATTTGTAATTAAGTGGATAATTTTTTACAAGATCAGTTTTATTATTTAATAGATTGAATGGCTGATTGATTTTAATGGCATGTCAACCTGTTTAAGGTTATATCATCCATAGAGGTTAAGGAATTGCATTTATTGTATGTTCATATTTCCATTTTTTTTTTGTAGTTATTCCTTAAGAGTTTCTTTTTTTTTGCATACGGTCCTAACTAATACGAATAATTTTTTAACAGATCTATTTGACCCATAGATATGACCATAACAGGTTCTACCGCTCCGATTCAGAGTGGGAGTAATAGCGACGATGTGATACACTATAGTCTCCAGTTCTCTATAACTGCAACATTTGCACTGTTATATGGTTTCAAATATGACTATCTTGCGCCAATCATTTGCAAGTGATTGTATTGCTTCATCAAAAAATAATCCTTAGTAAACAACTATAGACTTAAGTAACTAGTCTTAATACAAACAATTTTCATACATTTATATTGTAATATAATGGCCAAGGGATTTCATTTAATATATCTAGCCTTTGGGTTTAGTTAAGCTGAGAACCTTTCGGCTCAGTACATGGGGTAGTTAGGTGCAAACTTGAGCACGGGTGTTGACGCACGCGCGGGGAGGATGTGTCGTTCACAGATGACAAAATAAAAATCCCAGATAGGACTTGGGGATGTGAATGACGTCATGCACCGGAAGCGTGCGCGGAGGATGTTGGGAGATTTGAAAAAGTCAGTTGAGTTGAGTTGGGTTCTTGGCTCGGAAGAGGAAGGTTGACGTTCGCTTGCTCGCCGAAGTCAGGCGAGAGGTATTGTGGCGGGTGCCACACGTGTTGGGGAGGAGCAGATGGAAAAGCCAGGAGAGAAAGAATGTGTATCTCTCTCCTTATGTCGAAGAACCTTTAAACTCAAAGGTAATAAGAAAAAGTTTCTGGAACTAAGAAGTCGTAAGTGTTTTTCCTGTTTCGGGATTCCTATGTTCTATGTATATATGTTATGAACATTCTATGTATGTTTCACATATCTGTATCATGGGTATGGTACAATATGGTTTCAAGTATTCCTAGCTAATATTCATAATTCTATTCAATTATAAGTTTGTTATATAGTTTTATTTACTCCTGTCCAACTCTAATAACTTTCAAATCTATTTGACCAATAGGTGGGCCCTTAAATATTATGACCTCAGGTCAGAGTGGACCTAAGAGTAATGGCAATGAAGTAGTACTCCACACTTCTTAAGTCTCCTGAATGGGAGCCTCACTATCAGATACAGATCATATCTAGGACCTCTTATTTTTGCGTGGGAGGGATCTTTCTGCTATATAATTGCGGAAGGATGTTTCTTATATATTCCTTTTTTGTTGGTTATATCTTATCTTTCGGTTTAGTTAGGCTTAGAACTATTCGGCTTAGTGCATGGGTGGGGGCACACATTGAGTGCGGGTGTTCACGATCGCACGGGGAGGATGTATCGATCACAGATGTCATAATAAAAACTCCGGATAGGAAATGAATTGGGGATGTGAATGACGTCATGCCCGGAAGTGATGGGCTGTGGATTTTGGGTGATTTTTGAAAAAAAGCAGTTAGGTGAGAGTTGATTTTCGAATCTGGACGAGGCCAGGCCAGTTAGGTCTACGAGAAGCGCCGCGCGTGGTGGGGGTCAGATGGAATAGTCAGCATAGTAAAAATTGTGTGTCTCTCTCTCTTCGTGTTGAAAACCTAAAAGTCAAGAAGGTAATAAAAATTTCGTACCTGAACAAAGAAAGTCGTCAGTGTTTCGCGTATTTCGGGATTCCTATGCATATGAACGTTGTACGTATCCGTATGTTTCACGTATCAGTATATTTGTATAGTTATCATGGCTATACAACATTTCTTTTCTTCAGCATTTATCAAGCATCAGCGATTGAGTTACAATACAGGTAGTAACGAACAAACTGGGGACTATTTCAGTTGAAGACTCCCAAGATTATCTCCAGGAGTAGGAACAATATCTTTGTTGGTGTGTAGCTTCCCAAGAGAAACATTCTGATTCTTTGAATTTTGTTTTCTTTTTTTTTAATGCCACATCAGCCTTCGATGGTTAGTCACTGCCAAAGTCATCCTTGTGAAAGATCTGAACTTATAACATTCTTACTAATCTATACTTTCCTGGCTTTTCTAGATGTAACCTAGTGTTTGTACTGAATTGGTGGTTAGGGCACCCAAAGTGGTGTAATGGTTGGCAAGCTAGTCTAACAAACCTTCACAAGTGAGTTCAATTCTCAATTGGTGCCCCATTCTTGTGGCCTTGTGCCACATCTAAGCAAGAAGCTTAGTAAATTACTTAAGTATGGGTGGTTTAAAGTTAAACATCTAGTCTTGCAGGTGGTGACTTCCTTTTCGATATCACCTACGGAGAAGTTCTGACTTTACTGCTCCAAAACTAGCTCCGTCTCAATTGTGAAATTTTCTTATAAAAAATTCTGAGTAGTTTATGAATAATACTGTATCTATGTAAGATCTTTATCTGATTAGGTTTTATGGCACGTCAACCATTGTAGGTTATTTAATGCCAAATCCACTTTATACATATATATTAAATATACTTGACTCGGATTGTTTGGGTTTTATGGCATATCAACCATTGTAGGTTATTAATGCCAAATCCGTTTTTGTACATATAAACCGGTCTATTTAAAACAATTCAGTTTAGCATAAGTACACAGTTTCAAGGCTAAAAACAGTTCTATTTCAAACAATTCAGCTTATTGTAAGTACGCAGTTTAATAAACAAAATAGTTTTATTTCAAACAATAAGTTTAATTCTATTTAAATTATAGATAGTACCCTATCAGGTGTTACCATTCTGGGCCAGAGTGGACCTGGGAGCGATGGTAATAAAGAGGTACTATTTACCAATCCCTCCGCTCGGGCAGGATATGACACAAGGTCAATTTTTAAGCGGAGTTTAACAGGTTTGAATTCAGAGTTTTCCTTCTCCTAGACTAGTTGCCTCACCAAGGCTGAAGAACCTAGTCCGTCCTACTATTTACCCATAGCTGGAGGGAGAATAAGGGGGTTCATACCTTTCCCAAGGGTATTTGCCCGAAAGTGAACATAATAGCGCGACTGGAGTACGAACTCGCGTACTACGATTCCGCAGTTCATCGCTTTAACCATTACACCACGAGGATGGTAATAAAGAGGTACTCCGCATTCACTAAAGTTTCGGCATTACTGTAGCCTTATCACCAGATTTTTTGTGTCATATCGAGGACACTCGTTTTTTTTGGGGGGGTGGGGGTCTTACCTCTCTGCAAAAAAGCAGTCGGTGTATTCTATTGCCCAAGTCCACTGGGCAATATATAAGGTCTGTTTTATGCATAGATATCTTTTGCACTCAATAATTTACCTGACAAGTGGGCGAGGACCGGAGAATGCACTGACTGTATCTCTGCAGAAGGGTAAGAACACCCCCAACAACATTCCTGTATATGTGACTAAACAATTTTTTGCGAGGCTCCAGCTTCGAATTGCCCAGTCGGCTGGAGCTGTAGAATACCCCGACTGCTTCCCTGCTGAGGGGTAAGACCCCACCCCCAAAACGAGTGTCCAGGATATCACACTAAACAACCTGATAGTGGGTTCCAGTAATACTGGAACTTTGGGGAATGCGGAGTTGCTCTTTATTGCCATCACTCCAAGGTCTACTCTGGTCCGGAGTGGTAGCACCTGATAACGGTCCTATCTAAGGGTTAAACAGAACTAAAACCTGGTTCCTTGACTTTACTTTTTTTTGCATTTAAACTGCATATTTATGCGAAACTGAATTATTTAAAATAGAACTGTTTTGGTATTTAAACTGTACTTATACTAAACTGAATTATCTGAAATAAAAGTATTTTGAGTCTGTGTATTGCCCAGTCAGCTGGAGCTGCAGAATACATTGACTGCATCTCTTCAAAGGGTTAAGACCCCTTCCATAACGAGTGTCCTGGATATCACACTAAACAATCTGATGGTGAAGTTGCAGTGATGCTAGGGCTTTGGGGAATACAGAGCACCTCTTCATTGCCATTGATCCCAGGTCAACTCTGACCCTGAGTGGTAGTACCTGATAGGATCCAATCTATGGGTCAAATAACAATACGTGTAGCCACTTCTCTGTGTGCAAACAAATGATTAATTTTGAAAAGAATTATTCGTATAGCAATACTTGTAGCCATTTAACAGTGTGTAAAAAATGAACTCTGGTTCGTTTAAAAATGTATCAACAAAATGTGTTTACAAAAACGTCTCATTGGTCTAGTGGGTAGAGTGTTCGCCAATGGTCCGAGAAACCTGGGTTCAATCCCAGATCGCATCATACCAAAGACTTTAAAAATGGTACTTGATACCTCCTTGCTTAACACTCAGAAATATAAGGTACGTATCAAGGGTAAAGTGGAGCAATCCAGGGAAAGGACTTGCGCCCTCTCCTACATCTCAGTTTAATAGCTATTGAAAAGGGAGTCTTCTGGTCGTCCTCGACTACGGTCAACAACTTTAATTTTTATATATGTAAAAAAAAAGAATTTGGCATTAGATAAGCATCAATGGTTGATATGCCATAAAACCAAACCAAAACCAAAACCAAACCAAACCAAAACCAAACCAATCAATTATATTTATGCAGGGAAGAATTTTTCAATACATATAGCCCTTTATAGTAACTAACTTTAACAAGATTATCCAAAATCATAGCCACTAGACGCTCAATTGCAAATTAACCGCTTTAGAGATGTTAATTCTATTTAACAACTTATTCAACCGACTTCAATAATATAAGTTATGTGTAAGTGAAATGACAGCAGGTAGAACTGAAAAGGCAACTCCCTTACCTCGAAGCCGAGCTAGTCTAATCGAAGCCTTGAAGTGGTTGCTGTAAATAGCTTTTCTTTTTCTTTTCCTTGTTCTCATCTTAGCCTCTATATATTTTGTTGTTTATATTTGCTAAAATTTTTACTTAACTGCATTCAGCTTGTTGATGCTATTTTATTCTAGCTTAAGCCAGATAATCAGCCTCTTTTATCTCTTGGAGAATTCTCGATTGTGGTTCGATGTCGTTGGTCAATACAAGAGTCTGCTAACTCGCAGGACGGATAAATGGAATCGATTTGTGCGCCCTTTGAAGGAAGGCATCACGTTCACTGCGTTTCAATGTTTTCCAAAGTCGCACGCCCCAAATTCGAAGAGCTTTGGAATTCCGGTCCAATTTTGAAGGCATTCAATCAAAGAAGCGCTGTCTTACGCCATTTTGCATCGGAATGCGGCTTTTTGTGTATTCTGAACAGAAACTGCCTCGAAAAGTTCACGACAGACAGATTGAAGAAGAAAAAAAGATCTATCTATCTATCTATCTATCTATCTATCTATCTATCATGTCCCATCCATTTTCTCTCTCTCTCTCTCTCTCTCTCTCTCTCTCTCTTTTCTCTTTCTCTCTGTCTCTCTGTCTCTCTCTCATGTGTTGGTTTTCATTAATTTTCTTGTCAGTCTCTCACCCTGCTTAACACGTATACTCAAACACGTTTATACATATTCTTATATATATATATATATATATATATATATATATATATATTTGGGTACAAGCAATATATATATATATCTGTGGTGGTGCGTTTATATATAGGTATTTGGCTGTCTGCACATATATATATATATATATATATGCATATTTCTTTAAGAAAAAACAACGAAACCAATCACAAAGGATTATAAATTTATTTCCATCTTGTTAGGCATTTTTGAAATTTCCAAAAACACGAAAAAATTAACAGGACTTTTTTTGTGTTTTTGGAAATGTCTTATCCTGATGGAATGACTCCCAACTCCGGTTTAACTGGACTAAGTATACTATATATATACATATATATATATATGTGTGTGTGTGTGTGTGTATGCTCACTTGCATATACAAGAAAAAACAGCATAAGCTGTCATGACCAAATTATAAAACTGATTTTATTTAGTTCTTTTCGTCTTTACTTAACGATTTCTTAACTTTGAATCTTTTTTTACTTTCTTCTGTACCATTATGTCAGTTTACCTTTTGTGGATATGTCTTCGTTTCCATTTCTGTCGACACGTATCTATCTATCTGTCTATCTATCCTTCACAATGCTTGTCAGTATCTATCTATCAATGTCTCAAAATCAATTCCGGTGTGCCTACTCTCGACTGGTCTGTAGAATACACCGACTGCTTCTCTGCAGAGGAGTAAGACCCCACCCACAACGAGTGTTCTTAATATGACACCAAACAATTTGATTGTAAGGTTCCAGTAATGCTAGAGCTTTGGGGAATGCAGGGCACTCGTTCATTGATACCACTCCCAGATCCACTCTGGCCCGGAGTGGTAGCCCCTGATAGGGTCAAATAGACCTCAAATGTGGATTTATGCTAAACTGAATAGTTTGAAATAGAACTGTTTTGATATTTAACTGAACTGTTTCGACATTTAACTGTTTGTAAACAAGAAAGTATACTGATACTAAACTGAAGTGTTTGAAATTTAATTCGGTGTTAAATGACCCAAAAAGAGTTGGTACAACAAAAACTAAACAACCAACGGCAATTCTTGTCGGTACGTATCTACGTAAATTTGTGAGAACATGTTGATTCTGGTGGATATCTTTCCAGCTATCTATATAGAGGTGCCCGTAGTGTGATGGTTATCGTCGTAGAAAATAAACACGGTGACTCGAGTTCAAATCCTGGACGAGGCTGTTTGCATTTCAAATAGCGTTAATATCGTTGTGAAAGGTATGAATCTAATTATTCTCCCTCCAGCTAGGGGTAAATAGTAGGGTAGACTGGACTATTTAACCATGGTCTGGCTACGTGTCTAAGAGAAGGAAAAATCTGAGCAAAACCTATTAAGTTCTGCTGAAAAATTGACCTCTGTCACATCCTGATCGTGCGGGAAGGTTGGATATATATATATATATATATATATATATATATATATATATATATATATATATTTACTAACTTACTATCTACCAGCATTTACGGTTACCAGGTAAAAGAAAAAAAACCGCCAGAATTTAGAGATAACAATATCCCGAATCACTGCCTGGGGTAAAAGAAAAAAATACTTTTGGGGAAAAAATAAAGAAAAGCCAACTTCGTCACACCAGTTGAAAAAATCAAGAGATATGCAGTCCGCTGGTCAAAAGAACAAAAACCCACCGTAAAATGCTGCAATGCTACTATTACAAATAGTGCTCAGTACAAAAGTAGAGCTAATTACAGAAATTAAATAGTCCCGACTCGCGATTTAATTTCCGTATATATATATATTATGAGAGCGTTGGTTGTCACTAAATCCCTATGTGGTTATGTCTCGAACCAAGTGCAAAATAATATGGAGTGTGCTCAATATCTATGATAGAGCTATAATAATGATAATGATATTATATATATATATTTAATCAATGGAAAATATTATTCTGAAACCTTAGGTTTCATGAAGTTTTATTAAGTTTATACTTACGCAATATCCCATTTATTTGTTATTATTATAATAATAAAATCCCCCTAAATATTACACCAACATATTTACAATACAATATAACCTTACTTATACCTATTGTAATTCTTGCTTACCATACACGTTTACAAATCAAATTCTCAGTCATTCTCCCCAACAACTTGCAGTGATGATATTTTGTTCCATATCTACTGTCAACTAAAGAAAATGATGCAACAAATAAATACACATTTGTAACCCATTTCCGCTATAGCCAACGTTCCTGGCCTGACTTCACCTAAACACACACATCCACACGTACAAACACATAGAGTGACCTACACTCACACACTAACAACCACACACAAACGAAATCCTAACGGTTTTTTGTCAGCATTTTGTCGCATTTTCGATTTTTGTCTCTATTTGGTCGCATTTTCGATTTACAATTTTATTCCATTTTATTAACTGCCCATTGAATGTTGTTGTAAACTTCATGAAACCTTAGGCTGCAGAATAATATTTTCCATGGATTAAATATATATATAATATATATTTATTTATTATCATTATATATATATATATATATATATTACCATAATTCCAACCGACAGTAAAATTAGATAAATGAAAATTAATAAAATAAATAAACAAATAAAAAAACGGAAGTGAAAAAAACGAGGAGATAACTCTTCAACTATCTTCCAGTCCATTCCCCCCGTGTCTATTCTGATTTTATTTTTCCATAAGATCTGAAGAAGTCCTGTTATATTTTTCTTTGTGTTTTTGGTTTACATCAGAAACACCAAACAGGATGGAAATAAATTCATAATCGTAAAGTAACCGGTCTTTTGTTTTTTTCTTAAAGAATATATATATATATCTATATGTGTGTGTGTGTGTGTGTGCGCCAGTGCGCACGTGTGTGTGTGTGTCTACATGTCAGTTCCTGTCAATGCGTATCTATCTAACTATGTCTATTTGTCAATTCCAGTCGGTAGCTATCTATCTATTAAACACAGTCTGCCCTACTATTCCCCCCATGACTGGTGGGTGAAGAGAGAGACTCATACGTCTTTTCTAGGGTCATAAACACTTGTTGCAAACTCATATGCAGATGCATGCACAACGACACAATAAAGACGAGCAACACAGTTCTTAGAAAAATATACCTCTCACTTTATATGAAAGGGTTGTGTGTGAGAGGGAGTTGGAGACCGAATAGAACTCCAACATAATGACCCCCAACTCTATTGGCCATAACCGCATTTCTTTCCCGTTCTCCTGGGCTGCTCAACCGGGGGCCTGGCTGCCCAGACTCTCCGCATATTATCTCCAACTCGTCTGATCCCCAACTCATCTGATCCCCAACTGCTTAATCGGGGGTCTTGAGGCCCCCTTCTGCTGGGTGCTGTTTTCTCTACAGCATCATTTCCAAACTGCTGATTGAACTTCCTGTACACTGAGTTATATAATAGTTCGACGTCCATTCAATCTCTTCCTATAAATGGCAAACAGAATATGCCAATTCCGCCGTCTTTGGAATGGAGTGTTTTGATCATCATCGAGCGGAAATAACTGTCATGCAGTTCACAGGTCACCCTCTTCCGGTGCATCAGTTTGTGACTGTACCGTGGTATTTTAACCCTGTCCCATATTGTCAGCCAAGCTCGCCTACGCCAACGGAATATGCAACTTCCGCCGTCTTTGGAATGGCATGTTTGGCCGGGTCGGAGGTCAATATATAACACACTAGGTGAAACGTAATCAGCCCCATAAAGAATTTAAACTCGCGTTACTGAGTTCATTTCGTGTGACAGTAACCTTTTTCCTAAACGTGCCTGTAATGAGTCGCTCAACAGCTCGCTTGGACTGTGACTGCTAAAATTCAAAATGCAAATTTTCTCAGTCCTGTTTTCACTTAAATCTACGTCTAACCCCATCTGTATCTCCTTTCGCAGGCAGACTGGTGTTACTTAGGTTAGTTGGTTGTTTGGGTTTTATGGCATATCCACCTTTGTAGGTTATTTAACGCCAAATTCATTTTATGCAAATAGTTCTATTTCCAACAATTCAGTTTAGCATGAGTATACTGTTTAACTGTCTAAAATATTTCTATTTCAAGCAATTCAGTTTAGTATAAGTGTAGATTTAGTTTACACACAGTTAAATGTCAAAACAGTTCAATATTAAACAATTCAGTTTAGTTTAAGTACAGTCCCAATATCAAAAACAGTTCCATTTCAAACAATTTAGTTTAGCTTAAGCATGCAGTTTAAATGAAGGTATACAATTTAATTGTTAAAAACATTTCTATTTAAGCTATTCAGTTCAGTCAAACAGTTCTAATTAAAACAATTCCATTTGGCATAAGGATCCAGTTAGTTCTATTTAACCCATATATGTCCAGTTAGTTCTATTTAACCCATATATGTCCATGGTACCATTCGGGGCTTGTGTGGACCTGGGAGCAATGGCAATGAAGCTCCAGCATCATTGAAACCTCTCCATCAGATTGTTTAGTGTCATATCCTGGACACTCATGGGGGTAGGTTCTTACCACTCTGCAGAGGTGCAGTCGGTGTATTCTACAGCCCCAGCTGATTGGGCAATGTTAGTTATGGAAGAATTTTATGTAACATGATTGAATCACTGGATTACTATAAATTAAATGCCGATTTAAGCTGTTTATTTTTTTTTATATCAGTGTAGCTAATTACCTCGAAAATAAACGCTTGTTTAGTGCAATGGTCATCGGCGCACCGGTTTCAAATCCTGGACAAGGCTGCTTGCTTTTTACTTCGGGCTTGTGACCTTGGTAAAGACATTAACTAATCTGTTTTCCAGCTTAGTTAAGAATGAATTATAGGGGAAGATTGGATTCCTTAGACTCGGTGTGGCATGTCTTCCTGAAGAAGGGAAACTAGGTTCAAACCGGGTGTAATTCATTTTAAAATTTGACATTGTGTCACATCCTGCCCGTATCAAGAAAATAAAATTGTTTATAGCATAGCTAATGTTTAAATAAATGGTTGAAGTTGCTGATAAATACTAAAAAAGTCACCGAGCTCAAACATATCTTGGTGAATTACTCGGATGAAAAAAGAAATCATATGACTGCTCAAGAATATAAAAAAAAATGCAAACTATATCTAATAACTGTGTTTTACCAATCTCCGTTGTTCTTCAGCCAAGAAAAAAAAAACGTATGAGACAAACAGACAGACAGATTGTAAGAGAAGGGAGTTGACGACGATTTAAAAGCATCGTATGATCTGCCATCATTTTTTACAAAGATAATGATCGATTTTCTTATTTAATCTTTAATCTGGATTCTTGTGTTGTAAATAGCTGGAAATGTAAAATGTAATCCGTTATTAAGCTGCTTGATTGGCTGTATTGATTCTAGGAAATGGTAATAGAGAAATGGGAATTTCAGGAACAGAATTCTGGTTCCTAGATCGTATACACTTCGATTTAGCAGCAGAAATACTATTGCATACTCATATGCCAATGCATGCAGAATCATAACAACGACACAATAAAGACGAGCGATACAGTTCTTTAGAAAAATATACCTCTCACTTTATTGAAAGGGTTGTGTGTGAGAGGGAGTTGGAGACTGAACAGAACTGCAACATATTGACCTCCCCAACTCCTCCGGATATAGCAGTGTGTTTTTTCTCATTCTCCAGGGTTGCTCAACCGGAGGCCCGGGGGCCCGGCTCTCTACAGCATCATTTCTCCAACTCTTCTGATCCCCAAACTCTCAATCGGGGGCCTGAGGGCTCTCTCTGTTGGGTGCTGGCTTTCTCTACCGCATCTTGTCTCCGACTCTCCTGATACCCAAACTGACTGAATTTTCTGTGCACTGAGTTATATAATAGTTCAACGTCCACTCAATTTCTTCCGATAAATGGCCAACGGAATATGTAACTTCCGCCGTCTTTGGAATGGCATGTTTTGATCATCAAAAAGCGGAAATAACTATCATGCAGTTCACAGGTCACCCTCTTCCAATGCATTAGTTTGTGACTGTACCGTGGTATTCTAATGCCCTCCCATATTGTCAGCCAAGCTCGCCCACGCCAACGGAATATGCAACTTCCACCATCTTTGGAATGGCATGTTTGGCCGGCTCGAAGGTCAATATACAACAATACCAGTCCCTCAGATTCAAAATGTTAAATATAAATTGTTTATTCCATCATTAAAGAATGATTTCCGTTTTGATTAAATGAAGTATTCGGAGAATTTTCAGTATCTTAAATCATTGGAACCTTTGACTTGATAAAAAAATGTTTCATCGAACACAAAACGTGATTGCTCGAAGGTAAAAAAAAAAAATAGAAAATCCGCCATATTTACTACTTTATATCCACACCAATAATATCCCATTGTGCCATTGCCCAGTCGGCTGGGGCTGTAGAATACACCGACTGCTTTTCGGCAGAGGGGTAAGACCCCTACCAACGAGTGTCCTGAATATATGACTCTAAATAATCTGATGGTGAGGTTCCAGAAGTGCTGGAGCTTTGGAGAATGCGGAGTACCCCTTCATTGCCATCGCTCCCCGGTCTACTCTGACCCGGAGTGGTAGCACCTGATAGGGCCCTATCTATGGGTTAAATAGAACAGCATACTTATGCTAAAATGAATTGTTTGAGTAAACCGAATCGCTTGAAATAGAAATGCTTTTTGAAAATTAAACCGTATTTACATTTAAACTGCGTGCTAATGCTTAAATGAACTATTTGAAATAGAACTGTTTTTCGACATTAAAACTGTATTTACACTAAAACTGAATTGCTACTTATAACTGCTTGAATAGTTTAAAATAGAAATGTTTTTGACAATTAAACAGTGTACTTATGCAAAACTGAATTGTTTTGAATAGAACAGATTATTTAAATAAAAATGTATTCGGCGTTAAATAACCTACAAAGTTTGATATGCCACATAACCCAAAAAACCAAACCAAACCCATTGTGCCATGTGGTCGTATAAGTTCATGTCACGTTGCGAACCACTTATAGATCGAAGTTTCTGGGGGATCTGCTTGTCCGGATTTCTGTGCCCACGTTGCATTTTTTGACCCACGGGGAAGTTGGGAAAGAGCTGATTCTGACTTCTCTTGGTTCTGGCTGGGTCGGATGACATCCAACTTTACCGGTGCTGTTAGCTGGTCAACTTCTTCAATAAGTCAGGAAAGCTTGTTAATAGTAGTAAATAACAACATTTATTCATTATACAATGATTTGAAAAAGTCATGTATAACAACAACAAGGGGTTTTAGTTCGGAGATAACTTGACTGGTGATAACAGCTAGCCGCGAGTCCGTTTTGAGCAAATTAATGTTGCTTGGTAAAGCGGCAGTGGTGGCGAAGAGGGTGGCAAGGGCTTCAAGTCTTCGGTCTGCTGAACCAGCTTTCAATCTGTCTATTCCCTTTTTGGGATCTTCTTTTATGGGGAACCAGACCCCTGAATACATGGCCCCGATTGGCCAGCGAATAGAAACGCTGGACTAATGGCCCCAGAACGCAATCATCGGGATGAGGTAGAGAAACCCCACTCCGAGGCCCGTGTTTAATCGAACAACCAATCAAGAACTATGGCCCTGCATAGCACGTCTTGGGAACGAGGGAAAAGCTCCACCACGATTTTCTTTGACTGGTGAGCCACTCGATAATATTCTAATATTGTGTTAATGGCCTTGTGTCCGTCTTTTATCCGTAATTTTCCGTAGATTCGCGCTCGGCTGACATTAGAATATGAAATAAAACTTTGTTTTTTTTCTGTCCCGTCAATTAAAACCCAGATCGACCGATTCGACCCTTTTGTAAACAATCTTGGTGTCCTTGTCACTTGGACCCCTTCTAGCGCATGGTGTCGCCAGGTGCAAATACATTATTATTATAATTATTATTATATTTTTCTACACAACCTTACTAAAAGACTATAAATAATCTTCAACAAATTATCCAATTAGTCCTGAGTATTTAATTTAATATCGCCAGTCAACTTGTAATACTATGATAGTTTTCTCGCCGAATTTTCCACGTCGAGATTTTTGCACATGCATCTACTTTTAGTATATATCAAACATAGATATTATTCGAATAAAGATATGTCGTGATTATAATTATTTGTTGACTATTACATGTCTTCTGTTAACTATTTCTCTAAAATTGCAGTGGGAGTATCTCCGTGGCTCAGTGGCTATCGTGCCGGACAACAACATCTTGGTAACTGAATTCGAAAACAAGTCACACTATTACGTTTACTATTGGACTAATAGCCGTGGGAAAGGCATGAACTCCTTTATTCCCCCTGATATAGGTCAAATAGTACCACCACAGTTTTACTAGAAGGATTGCTTCGGCATTGAATTAACCATGAAGGTTGATATGCCATTAAACAAAGAAAACAAACCAAAGCTATCAAATATTTGTTTTAACAACCTGATGTTTCGTCTGTTGGTAATGTAATCAACTCTTGTGGGTTATTCAATGCCAAAACTTATTTATACATATATATATCAAATATATATGATTTGTAAACGATTTCTTTGTTGGTAACAATTTTTAAATGAGCCTGATCACATTTGCTTCCACAAATGAAATGGTTTCAAGCACTGAAATCAAATGCTTATAGTTCACTTTAATATTCATCTTTTGCTTCAAGTAGAGTTAAGGATTACACAGTTCTTTTTGCCCCATAGATGAGACTCTAACAGTTACTAACAATCTGGTTCCGAGTGGACCTGGGAGTAATTGCAATAAAAGTGTTCCCCACATTTCCAAAAATTCCATGATTGGAGCCTCACCATCCGATTCAATTAAGTATTATACCCAGGATACTCGTTGATGGGGCTGGGTACCCATCTGCTAAAGTGCAGTCGGCCCATTGTACAGAATCAACCGACTGGGCTATAAACACTTAATATATCTAATTTATTTCAAATACTTAATCACTTCATACTTAGTTATAATAGTAATATTCTAAGAGTAAATCTATTTCAATTAGTTTGGTTTATTTATTTAACGGCACATCAATTCCTTGTGGGTTATCTAATGCCGAAACGTGATTCTCTTGTTACATAGCCTTACTTCTTATTCGGGCTTGTTTGGACTTATATCTAGTATATCACTTTACGCTTCTTCTATATTCAACTTTGGGCGGCGGCCATCCTCTGACCTTTTGCGTTCGTTAGTCGAATGTCTGTCTTCTGTCGGCACCCGCTCTCTTTTTTTGTTGTTGTAGTTGTAGACTCGTGTTGCATTTCCGTCTGTTCGTTCTTTGCTCCCGTGATCCTAAATGTTCTCAGCTCTTCTGTCTTGGGATAAAAGAACAACTAAAAGATTTCTTCAGGTGTGTATATATTTATTTTCCGACAATCATTACCCATCGTAATCTTCGACTCGTTGAGAGCACTGTTGAAATGCAAGCGTTCTGTTCGAATATTAATCTGTACGGTTTGAGTGTTGGTCATGGTTATCTTTCGATGGCTGTTTTTATTCTCATCTAGAGAAGCCACCCTAATAGATGAGCAACAGTAGTTCCCCGATCAAACTAATCGATCCTGGCCGTTGAAGCGAAGGGTTCATACACCCAGGACGTGTAAAACATTGCGTTGAACCGCCAGAGTGTTTATCCGCTTGCCTTTACGTCCACCATGCTGCTTCCCATGGCTTTCGAATAAAAGTTCTTATTTTCCTCCGTTTTTCATTAAGTTTTAACTCAGTTAAAGTCCATGAATACTTTTTTTTTTTAATTCATTAATGTATTTTTTTTCATGCTTCTTAGCATCCTTACAGGCATTCTATTAAAATGAAACGCAATTTCTTCCAAGAAGCGGTCGTGTCGATACTGCGATATGGATGCACTACATGGACGCTCACAAGACGTATGGAGAAAAATCTTGACGGCAACTACATAAGAATGCTGCGAGCAATATTGAACAAGTCCTGGAGGCAGCACTTCACAAAGCCTATCACGAAAATTATCAAAATTAGACGAGCCAGACATGCGGAACACTGCTGAAGAAGTTGCAACGAGCTCATAAGTGGTGTACTCCTGTGGACCCCTACACATAGCTGAGCAAAGGCAGGACGACCAACTCGAACCTACTTACAGCAGCTCTGTGTAGATACGGTTCTCAGCCTAACTAAACCCAAAGGCAAGATATATAAAACGAAATCCCTCGGCCATTATATTACACAAGTAAATTAGTTTTAACACCATTTAAAAAAGAAGTAAACAACAAATTATTCTCTTACTTATCATGTATATCCATTAAACAAATGACCAGTTCGAACCTACTTACAGCAGCTCTATGCCGATACGGGATGTAGCCCTGAAGACTTGCCGGAAGCGACGGATGATCGGAAGGGATGGCGAGAGAGGGTCAGGAATATCCGTGCTGATGGCGCGATATGATGATGATGATGATGATGATTCACCAGTAACAAATGGATTATTCAAATATAGTTTCCAAGAGTTGTCTGATCACGTGAAGCCTTAACCAAATGCAGACGTGATTTCAAACTGACCCCTTGGCTCGCTGTACATCACTCAAATTGACGAGCCACTGTTTCGTTGCATCGCTTAATCGGTCAGAACTTGATACTGCTATATGGATGCACTATTTGGACGTTAACTAAAAGGCTGAAGAAGAAGCTAGACGGCAATTACACAAGAATGTTGAGAGCAATATTGAACAAGTCCTGGCGGTAACACCCCACAAGGCAACAACTATACGGCCACCTGCCTCTCATCACGAAAACTATACAAGTTAGACGAACCAGACACGCAGGACACTGCTGGAGAAGCAAGGACGAACTCATCATTGATGTACTCCTATGGACCCCCGCATATGGCCAAGCAAAAGCAGGACGACCAGCTCGAACATACATGCATACATACAGCAGCTATGTGAGGATACCGAAGACCTGCCAGAAGCGATGAATGATAGGGAGAAGTGGCGAGAGAGGGTCAGGGATATCTGTGCTACCAGCACGATATGATAATGATGATGATGATGACAATACCTGCTCTTCAAATTAATAAATGATTAAACTAATCTAATCCGTATCACACTTGTAAACGGTTGGTTTTAAGTATTCCTATCAAACACTACTAATTCTATTTAATATTAATAATTTGTTTGCACACAGTTAAATGGTTTCAAGCATTCCGATCTAACACTAATAATTACATTTGATATTAATTATTTGTTTGCATACAGTTAAATGGTTTCAAGTATTCCCATCAAACAATAATAATTCTATATAATATTAATTATTTGTTTGCACACAGTTAGATGTTTTCAAGTATTCCTATCTAACGCTAATAATTCTATTCAATATTAACCATTTGTTTGCACACAGATGTTTTCCTCTCTAATATTAATGTGTGTATCAAATATTCCTATATAATATAATAAGGAGGGATTCGTAGCATAAGTGTTATCGTCGTAGGAAATAGACACAGTGGCCGAAGTTCAAACCCTGTACGAAGCTGTTAGTATTTCCCATATTGCAATTAAACTTGGGAAAGGTATGCATTGAACTATTCATCCTCCAGCTACGGATAAATAGTTGGGTGAACTGAGCTCTTTAACCTTGGTATGGCAACCATTGTAGAAGAAGGAAAACTCTGATCTGAAACCTGTAAAACTTCGCCAAAAATTGACTTTGCATCGTATCCTGCTCGTGTAAAGGAGCTGGTAAATGAATACATAATTCAAATAATTTGTACATAGCTTTCTTCAAGTAACAAATAATAATCTTAAGTGATTGAACAGTTCTATTTGACCCATAGATGACTTCAAGAGATTTAAATGTCACCACTAGTATTCTTCAGCCAGGATGGCATTAGATAATCCACGAACGTTTATATACCATTAAAACAAAGAAACCAAACCAAACCAATTACTATTTAAGGGTGAATCTTAAAAATATCTATTTTAAAAATTGCCTGAGTGTACCAGCAATTAACGTTAATGACGGGATTCTCCACATTTTCGAGTGCCCCAGAAGTAGATCTTCACCATCAAATGCATCTTAATGAATTACCATGGACAACATTTTGTTAAAAAGTATTGTCTCAAATCGTTTGACCTTCAGATAAGACTGTACTTCTACTACTACTACTTGCTAGGGCTGTAAAATACACCGACTTCTTTTCGGTAGAGGGGTAAGAACCCACTCAATGAGTGTTCTAGATATGACACGAAACATATGATAGCGAGGTTCTTGTAATACTTGAGCTTTGGGGAATGCAGAATATCCCTTCATTGCTATCGCTCCCTGGTGTACTCTAGCCCGGAGTGGTAGCACCTGATAGGATCATATCCATGGGTCAAATAGAAATAAACTGTTAACTTATGTTAAACTGCATTGCTTGAAATTGGACTGTTTTGACATTTAAACAACGTACTTATGCAAAATTGAATTTTTTGAAATAGAACTGTTTTTGATATTGACACTGAACTTACGCTAAAACGAATTGTTTGAAATAGGAGTGTTTTGAAATTCAAACTACGTACTTTGGCTGAAGTGAATTGTTTGATGTTGAACTGTTTTGGACATTGAAACTGTATTTATGCTAAACTGAATTGATTGAAATAGAACCGTTTTGACATTTACCTGTGTGTAAACAAAAACTAAACTTAAACTAAACTTAATAATTCGAAATAGAACTGTTTGACTAAACTGAATAGATTGAAATAGAATCGTTTTTGGCAATCAAACTGTGTACTTCTACTAAATTGGATTGTTTGAAATATCAATTTGACTTTAAATAAGATACAAAGGTTGCTATGCTATAAAACACAATGGCCCAGTGGGTAGAGTGTTCATCAATGATCCGGTAGACCTGTGTTCAATCCCCGGTCGTGTTATACCAAAGACCTTAAAAATGGTACTTGATACCTCTTCTCAGCAATATAAGGTACGCATCGAGGGTAAAGCAGGAAAGGAGTAGCGCCCTCCCCTACACCACGGTGTAGTAGCTATTGAGAAGGGAGCCTTCTGGTCACTTTCGACTATGGTCGCCAACTTTACTTACTACTACTTCAAATCAGATTAGACATGTGAGTAATTGCAAGAAGGTAACAATTTCACACTCTGCAAAGCTCCAGAAATCGATTCAGTTTAGCTTCGTTTCCGGGACACGTCTTTTTAAATTGATATTTAGACATAGGCTGTGTAAAATACACAGCAGTGCATATATTTTTAATCAATATTCTGAATTTTAGATTTGAATACTTAAAAAAAATAAAGATTCAGCCTTGATACTTTTTGACCAAATCTCTTAGTTTCCTGATATTCATCACAGTCCCCAAGATATTGTATTGCACTATGGCACCATTTCAAAAGATGGAACACAACACAAACCAAAAACGACTTGGTTGATTTCAGAATACGAAAGTGTATTGATACAACCTTTTTCGTAGTAGTCGACGAAAAGAGAGATAATGCTAGTAAGAATGCGTCGATTGATTAGATCGACAGAGACTAACCCGTGGGACAGACACTGGGTTATTTTCTTTGCTGGCCACTTTCTTGTGCACACGCGTCGCCCCATCTGATCGGGACCGCTTTGTTGTCTGTAATCTACAACTCCATCTTTGTTGTCTGTAATCTACAACTCCATCTGCTCTTTCTCTGATGGCCAGACAGAGACTCCACCTGTGACTCGAAATCTCTTTCTAATATATTTTCTTCAAATTTTTCTTTAAGTAATGATTTAATCAGACGCAATCGCTAAAAGTTTTTAGTGACACGTCATCGCGAAATATCAGTTGATATCTATCTGAATTTTTATTTTAATATTTCTGCTCACAGCTGAATTTAAAACAACTTTATTTTAACATACGATGACATGTGTATGCAAACAAGGTTTTGATCATTACAAATGGAAAACCTACAACTACGAACTTACAGTTTAGCAAGAAAATTTTTTACTAAAATAATTCACTAAAATCCCAAATTATCTTACAGTAGTGGTTAATGTATTGAATTTGGACTTTGCGTTAAGAGAGTTTGAAAAGCAGTCGCCCTATTACGTTCACTTTCGGACTAATACCCTTGAGAAAAGTATGAACTTCCCAATCCCTCTGCAGCTATGAATTAGACAGTACCTCTAAGGCCCTTCTTCAACGACACGACTGGCATTATATAACCCACTAAGATTGTTATGCCATTAAGCTGATACCGAACAAAAAGCCAGCCGAGTCGGCTGTAGCTGCAAAATACACCGACAGCATCTCCGCATTAGGTCAACCACATCCTCCCAACGAGCGTCCAACGTATGACATTAAACAATCTGATGGTGAGGCTCCAGTAATGCAGGGGTTTGGGGAATACGGAGTACCCTTCATTGCCATTGCTCCCTGGTCCACTCTGGCCCAGAGTGATAGCACCTGAACGTTCTTATCTAGGAGTCAAATGGAAATATTTGACATTAAATATCTATGCAAACAAATCACTTATGCTAAAGTAAATTGTTAGAAAAGAAAATCTTAGATCATGTAGCTGTGTGTAAATAAATGACTAATGTTCAATTGGGTTGATAGGGATACATAGCAATACTTGGAAATATTCAATGCTGTGTAAATAAATAGCGTTGAATAGAATGATTAGTGTTAAATAACAATACTAGTAACAACTTTACTGTCTCCAAATGAATGAATAATATTGAATTGAATTATAAGTGTTGATATTTGTCGCTACCTCCCACCAGACACGACTTGACACAATGTCAAAAGCCCGAAGGCCAATTAAAGTGGGGATAAAGGGAGGGGGAGGTCGGGAACGAGCCGACACTCGAACCCTGCTTGTCTATTCTGCTCATCGGCTCACTTGGTGCAGTGTGAGCCTGATGAGGCAAGCAGTTTCATGAACCCAAATGTGGGTCCGGGCACGTATGCCAGTTTACGGCTTAAACTAGACGCGATATCTAGTGCCATACATGGGTTACAAAGGAAACAAAAGTGCAGCTCGCCCACCCGAGGGTAGCCTAGTCGAAATTAGGTGCCTAAAAGGCCCCAAGTCTGCCATTGTTTCTTTTGCAGAGCCACGCTCCGGTCCGAAGTCCAGAACAGGCTCCGGGGTGTTCTTCGGAAAGAACGTGCCCCTCGAATTATAAGTGTTGATATAACAATAATTGAAACCATTTAATTGTGGAGAAACAAGAGCAATGCAAGTGTGCAAACAATTAGGTTCTAACTCATTTGAAAATGAAATTATGTAAAAGTTATTAACACACAAATCGTGTTTGTATGTTCATTTAAATAAGTGCAAACAAATGGCTGATGGTAAATTGTTGATGTTTCAGGGCAATAAATGAAACCAGCTTTTACTGTGGGCAAATAAATGATTAATAATTAATAGAATTATTCGTGTCAGATAGACAGTCTTAACCATTTTACGGTGGGCAAACAAATTATTAATAAGTAGAATTATTCCTGTAGATAGGAAGCCTTAAGCATTTGACTATGTGCAAATAAATGTTTAATAATAAGTAGAATTATTCGTGTCAGATAGAAAGTCTTAAGCATTTGACTATGTGCAAATAAATGTTTAATAATAAGTAGAATTATTCTTGTCAGATAGAAAGTCTTAAGCATTTGACTATGTGCAAATAAATGTTTAATAATAAGTAGAATTATTCGTGTCAGATAGAAAGTCTTAACTGTTTAACTGTGTCCAAACAAATGATTGATAACACTGGTTTACAAAGAAATTGAGGCAAGCACAAAAATACCCGTTTTTATTTAATTTGAGGGTGCTAAATTCAAATTTGAATTCCGTTTTTACTCATCACCTCTAGTTTTTTAGATATGCATTGTGTGCATTTTGTGCATATACGGTACATAAAGGCGTATATGAATTCAGGGTTAATTCTAATATTGTGAGACTTATGGCTTATATTTTAGCTACTATGCACTAAATGTAAGTGATAGTATTACATTATATATATATATAGTTATATATATAGTTATATATCAAGACGGATTTTCACAGTTAAGGCAGCAGGTCTCAATCCACACTCTGGCAGTCATTGGAAGAGGTTGTCTCGCAGGTGGCGCAGGAGGTTGGTGTCCCTCAACTATCGTGTTACCCATCTTTTGGGTTACTAAATATTAGTATTACATTTTCAAATGCACATTTAGTTTTACTTTGTTATATTTTCAGATTCTCCAATGGCTTCAAGCACGTCAAAATGTCGAGGATGCCTCAACAAGGCCAATTCTTTCTGCTACGTGTGTGGGGACGTCACAACAGTTGCACAGCGTCGAACCATCACTTCCCTCCTCAGAACCGCCTACTTTCACTATTTTGACTGTAAAATTGGTGATCAGGACAAATCTTGGGCTCCACACATCTGTTGTAAACCCTGCTACAATGGACTAACTGCATGGTTTAATGGCAAGAAAGCGGCTTTCAACTTTGCAGTCACGATAGTTTGGAGAGAGCCGCGAAACCTCGCAGATGATTTTTATTTTGGTTTAACTAATATAACTGGTTTCAATGCATCTTCTAGGAAAAAGATCAAATATCCCAACTTTCGATCTGCAATGAGACCCGTTCTCCATTCAGATGATCTTCCTGTACCCACACCTCCCGTAAATAAGGATCTTCTTTCCTCATCAGATGAAGAAATGCCTTCAAGGAAGGATTCTGCCGAGTCAATATCTTTGGAAGATATTGAGTCTACATATTCAGGAACAAGTGGCAATGAGCCGCACTGGATCACGCAAGAAGACCTGAATGATCTTGATCGTGATTTGTATCTGTCAAAACAGCAGTCAGGGTTCGCGGCTTAAACAGTGGAACCTAGTCCAGGAAGATGTAAGGATTACCAGTTTCAGGAATAGGAACAAAGACCTTGCTTCCTTTTTCGACATGGAAACAAACATACCTGACTTGTTTACGTCCCTTGGTTTGCCATATAATCCTTCAGACTGGCATCTTTTCATAGACTCTTCCAAGTTAAGTCTCAAGGGTGTTCTTCTGCACAACAGGAATAAATATCCAAGCATTCCCATTGCACACTCTGTCCATCTAAAGGAGTCCTATGACAATATGGAGCTTCTTTTAGAAGCTATTAAGTACAGCGAGTACCAATGGATTCTGTGTGGGGACCTCAAGGTCATTGGTCTTCTGATGGGTATGCAAGCGGGCTTCACAAAGTACTGTTGTTTTCTCTGTCTCTGGGATAGTCGAGCTGTATCCCAGCATTACAAGCAGAGAGACTGGGGGTCTAGAAGCACTTTTGTTCCTGGCGAGCACAGCCTCAAGGAAAATCCTCTGGTGGACATGAATAAGGTGCTTCTTCCTCCTCTTCATATGAAGCTTGGTTTGATGAAGAATTTCGTGAACGCGTCGCACAAAAATGGTGCTGACTTCCAACACTGGTCGTCTATGTTCCCAGGTCTTAGTACTGCTAAGCTCAAAGAGGGCATCTTTGTCGGACCTCAGATCCGAGAAGTGCTGAAGGATACTGATTTTGAGGAGCTTCTTAACTTAAAGGAACTGAGAGCATGGGAAGCATTCAAGTCAGTCTGTAGTGGTTTCCTTAGTAACACACGAGTAGCAGATTACCAAGCCTGTATTGAGAAGTTGCTAAAGTCTTACGAGGATATGGGGTACCGAATGTCACTCAAGATTCATTTTTTCCATTCCCACCTCAACTTCTTCCCGCCAAACCTTGGAGCAGTGAGTGATGAGCATGGAGAAAGATTCCACCAAGACATTACGAAGATGGAGAGCAACTATCAAGGCAAATGGAACCCCGGCATAATGGGAGACTTCTGCTGGATGCTCTTGCGTGACATCCCGGGGGCAAAATAAACCAGATCTTCTAAGAAAACACACTTTTGACTGTCTGTGTTACTATGAATTGTGTAATTGTGTCATCCAAGTATATTGATTCAATCATTGTTCTTTATCTATCCTGTTTTATCTGTTATAAGCTGCTGCAACTCTTGAAATATGCACATATATTCTCTGTTTATACTAAAATGAGACTATTTAAAAGCCAGAAAACTAGAGGTGATAGAGCAAAACTATTTATAAATTTGAATTCAGCACACCTAAATTAACAAAAGATACCTATCCCCATTCTTGTCTCAGACCAAAAATTTATTTTTGTAAACCAGTGTAATAAGTAGAATTATTCGTGTCAGATAGAAAGTTTTAACTATTTAACTGTGTGCAAACAAATGATTAATAAGTAGAATTATTCCTGTAGATAGAAAGCCTTAACCATTTTACCATATTTACCAACCTCTCCGCACGGGCAAGATATGACACAAGGTCAATTTTTAAGTGAAGTTTAACTGGTTTGAATTCAGAGTTTTCCTTCTTCTAGACTAGTTGCCTCACCAAAGCTGAAGAACCTAGTCTGCCCTACTATTTACACATAGCTGGAGGGAGAATAATTGGATTCATACCTTTCCCAAGGGTATTAGTGCTATGTAAAATGCAATCAGTCTCGTCGAGGATTTGAACTCGTGCCGCCGTGTCCATTTCCAACGACGATAACAATTACACCACAGGCACCTCCTCCTTAACCATTTTACGGTGGGCAAACAAATGATTAATAATAAGTAGAATTATTCGTGTCAGAAGATCTTATCCATTTAACTTTGCGCTAACATATAATGAATGATTGTTTAACAGATCTATTTGCGCTACAAATGAAATTCTCTCACACTGGATGAAAATGAACCTGGAAGTAATTGCAATGTAGGTGTACTCCTCACTTTCCCTATGTGAAAAAACTGGATCCTCACCATCATAGACGGTCCAGTTTTATACTCAAGACACTTCTTTTTTTTTTTGGCAGATGATAGTCTTACTCCCTATTTAGGGAATGCAGAAAGAGTAGGCAAGATGATATGAGTAAGTTAAAATTACGGATAAGGCAGTGTATGCAGGTTCGTTGGATTAAATTGCAAATTTTTATAATAGATGATTGTTTAAAATATTTTCGAATATTTGAATTTAGACAATGAAATGCATTTAAACGATAAAGAAAAGAAATGAGTAAAAAAAATTTAAGAGAATTTAGATAGGAATTAAGTTTTTGGTTAATTCGATCGGATTAAGAATATTTATAATTTCTATTCTATTTACATTTCATTTTTGTTTTGTTTTTTTTTTCGTTACTTTTTTGCTATGCATAGGAAACATACAATGCCTAACTCGTTTGTTAAACCTTTTCTCCTTGGCTAATGAGTCTTGCATCGGAAAAATAGGGTCTAATAAAAGTTCGGTTTCGGGTTAACCTTATCGCTCTTTTAATCTGGACTAATAATTAATCGCCACTGATCTTACCGATTTCCCTATTTTCGATGCACACTTTACAGATTGCGTAGAAGATCGGTACAAGATTTCTAGAAGCTGAAAATCGGGTAATGAAGGATACGAACTGCAATACAAGAGTTCACGCTAAGTGAACTCAAAAAAGACTTTGCATAACCCTTTTTGAATGGTTACCCTTCGTAAATCAGTTTGTAAAAAAAAAAAAAGAATATTTTCGAGATTATTCGACCGTTTTATGTTCCAATTAATGTACTGTCATAGCGGAATTTATCTGGCCGTGGAAGAGCGAAATTTTTATCACACACACTACGATTCGGCTCAGGTAGCAGACTTAGTGGGGATCTATATCCTAGATACGCTGGGTTGTATTGTCAACTCGCAACAAGTGGGGCTTTATCGAGTTGACGGGATTATTTATATCCCAGACAGTAACGGTCCGAAGACCGCTAGTATACAGAAGAAAATTATTAGGGCCTTCAAACTACTAGGGTTTAGAATTCAAATAGCCTCAAATTTAAAAATAGTAGACTTTCTTGACGTCACATTGAATTTAAATAATGGTACGTTCAAACCCTTTAGTAAGAACGATTCCGCCCCTAGATACATAAATATCTCCTCGAACCACCCAAGATCGGTACTGAGACAGATACCCAATGCGGTGAACCAAAGAATTAATAAGCTGTCCTCAGGTAAGAAAATTTTCGAGGAAAACAAGAGTAGATATGATGACGCCCTGAAGGACAGTGGATTCCAAGGTAGACTGGAATACTTAACCCCGGTGGACCTCAATTCGAGGGCTAGGAAGAATAATGGTGGGACCCACACACCCCTCAAGGTAGGTGAGACTATTAATAATAGTAGTCACGGAAATAGACGAGGAAAGAATAGAAATAGAAAAGTAGTCTGGTTCAATCCGCCATTTTGTAAGCTCATTAACATTAACATAGGTAGATACTTTCTACACCTACTAGATAAACATTTTAATAGAGGCAACCCATTGAGTAGGATTTTTAATAGAAATACAGTGAAAATTAGCTACTCCTGCACTAAGAATATGTACAACATACTAAGCAACCATAATAGAAGGCTACTCAATGAGCTTACCACGAGGATAGGAACCCAAACGTGGAGTCTTGTAACAGTAGGAATAAGGAAGAATGCCCCCTAGGCGGACGCTGCACCACGAGAAATGTCGTATACCAAGGATGCATTTCTCCTATGGAACAGCAAAGGGACGGGGAGAGAGTCTATATAGGGATCTCTACGGGAAACTGGTAGCAAAGATGGTACAGCCATAGACACTAATTTTCCAACCCGAAACTTAGGTACCGGACTGCTTTATCGAAATACTTCTGGGGCCTAAAGGATCAGGGGCTATCCCCACAAATTAAGTGGAAAATATTAAGGCACTCCTCTGCCGCCAACAGCTTCAACGGAAGATGTAACCTATGCTTAGACGAAAAAATTAGCGTGATTAATTTCAAGAATAGAAAACTTTTATTGAACGAAAGAAATGAGCTTGTCTTTAAGTGTAGACATAGAGGAAAATTTAAATTATCTTAAATAATAAAGAAATATTAGTAAATAATAGAGATCAACCCAACAGCAGATATCACCAAGACGGGGAAAGATAAAGATAGATAAGGGCCAGATGAACAAGGAATATCAATCCAAAAATAGGGCCTGCGATTCTAGAGTGGTTAATTCCCCTTGACCATTTTTAGGGTAAATTTTAAAAAATACACTTGACGACTATAATGAATGTCCCCACCTTATCTGGTTTAAGTATCTCGATCTTAATTGAAACTAGAGGAACACCTAAGATGACAACAGCTGGGTTAAGAAATAAATATAAATCATATATGAGATAGCCATTAGTTAAACGATCTTAGTCTGTTTAGAATAGCACACCTGCCAAGTAGAAGAAACCACAAATAGAACACAAAATTAAAAGGGACTGACCAGTAGATTGATTCCACTCCTGTTTCTTAATCGTTCTAACATATAATATGTTCACACCCTCTGCTCACGCCTATGAACGAAAGAATTTGTAGCTTTGTAATTAGAGTTCCACTTTATGTTTTTTTTTATTTTTATGTCTTTTATTTTTATTTTTATTTTTATTTTTATCTTTGTTTTCTGATTTTTAATTTATTTTTTAATTTCTTTAATTTTCCTATTTATCTTCTGAATACGAACTGTAACTCCTCATTCGCATCTCTGGGACAATACAGAGCATGTAAAAAGAGTCATCTGACGAGACGGAGAATATACCAACAATATTCTCCGCCGAAATAAATTTATTATGACGGCTTAACCGAGTTTGAGTCTCCATTTAATTGTACTATATATATATATATATATATATATATATAAACTGACTGACTGAGCTTTTTATAGGTGAAAATTTAGGCTATATCGCTATTGTTTTGATAAGTATACAATGAATAAAACCAGTATTGTTTCAGTAAGTAGGCAAGGAATAGATAAGTATTGTTTTAGCTCCACTTCAGAGAATTGACTACTATTGTTTTTGTAAGTAGATATAATAATTAATAATTTTACGTAATTTCATTTTCAAATGAGATAGTTGCTTGCACACAGTTAAATGGTTAAGACTTTCTATCTGACACGAATAATTCTACTTATCTACTTCGTTAAGATATTCTCTTAAACTTTGTTTAAATCAACAATTATTTATTCTGTTAATAGACAAATAAAAGATCAGTATTGTTCCGATATGAAGTCAATGACTAGATCAGCATTAATTCAGTAACTGGACAATAAAAGATCAGTATTGCTTTAGCAAGAAGAAAGGAATAGACCTGTATTGGTTCAATAAGCAGACAATAAATATATCCGTATTGTTTTTGTAAATAGATAATGAATTGATCAGTATTGTTTCAGTGAAAAGTCAATGAATAAGATAAGTATTGTTTCAGTAAGTATATAAAAGTTGCAATGCAAGAAATGAAAGAAAACAATTGGAATTCTTAAGAGGTGTCTTCGTGGTATGGTTAAGCGATGGGCTCCGGAATCATAGTAAACGAGTTCGTACTCCAGTCCCACTATTACATTCACTTTCGGACAAATACCAGTGGGAAAGGCATGAACCGTCTTATCCTCCTAGCTATGGGTTAAATAGTACCACTACTGTTCTTCAAAGAGAAAGGTTTTGGCATTAAAAAATGACCTACAAAGTTTGATATGCCATTAAACAAAGAAACCGAACCAAACCAAACCAAACAATTCTTAATACTTCTTATGCTATAAAATATTTAAATTAAAATTAATATTTAAAATATGCAAGATAACGGGAAAACACTAGTGCTGAAATCGGAATTAAGATTTAAATAACCTTAAAACTTTGATATTCGATTTATTCTAAGAAAAAAGATTTAAATAGCCTTAAAACTTTGATATTTGATTTATTTTAAGAAAAAAAAATCAAATTTACAGATATAAACATTTGTAACTATGTTTATATTAAAATCTTGATTCTATAATCAACATAAGCAAAAACAATAATATCTAGAGACACAAGATTTTGTCTGTATGTTTGATATATCCATATCATCTTTATCACCATCACCATCAAGATCGGCTAACAGCGCCGATTTACTCAAGTCCCTCACACCATTCGTCCCTTTCGTCCATCGCTCATGGTAAGTCTTCTACAAGAAATCCAGTGTTCAAACAGAGTTGATAGAAATAAATACTTGCTAACACTGGTGTGGCCATGGGTAGTAGTTAATAGAAGGACATTGCTTAGGAGTTCGTCCTTACTTCTTTAGCCCTTCTCAGAATACATTGGTCGTCTTTCATGGATAATTAGTGAAATGGGAGATAAGTGACCGTACAGCTGCTTTTTTTGTGGGGCGCTGCTTCCAGGATTTGTTCAATAGAGCATGCAGTATCCTTGTATAGTTCCCATTAAGCTTTTCCTGCCTGCCTTTCATTTAAGTCCAAGTGGTGCAGCCATGCAATAGTATTGACATGGCTAAACACTGGAAAAACATTTTAGCGACAAATGTTGTATAGTCACAATACAACTATACAAATATACAGATGCAGGGAAATACGAAACACTGGCGACTCTCCGTTGTTCAGGCACGAAACATTTATTAACTTCTTGACTTTTAGTTTTTCGACACGAGGAGAGAGAGAGACACACAATTTTTACTATTCTGACTGTTCCTACAACGCCCACAGTCAACCCCCCAGCTGGACTGGCCCGGCCCGACCCAGAGCCAAATCTCAACTAACTTCTTTTTCGAAATCACCAAATTCTCAGCCCATCGCTTCAAGACATGACGTCATTCACATCCCCAGTCCTATTTCTATCTGGGGTTTTTATTATGACATTTGTGATTGTCATATCCTCTGCGCGCGAGCGTGAACTGTACTCAATGTGGGTGTACCTGCACTAAGAGCCGAATAGTTCAAAGCCTAACTAAACCGAATGATAAAATATAATTAACGAAAAATGATGAATATAAAAAAATCATTCTGTAATTATATAACACAAATTCAGTTAACAAGATGGTCATCGGAACAGAACCCGGTTTCAGAGCGAGGACCAGGTACATAGTCAATTATCAAACTTAGTTTAGTTGTGGCACAAGGCCAGTGAGAAACAAACTCACTAAAAATGGTCTGTTAAACTAGCTTGTTAACCATTACACCACCAGCTGGGGTTGTATAATATACTGACTGCATCTGGTTTTGTATAGTTTAGTTTTATGGCATATAAACCATTTAAACCATGCCAAATCCTCTTTTTACTGATATGTCAAATATATACGATTTGTAAACACACAGTTAAATGATCAAACAGTTCTATTTCAAATTTCAAAATAATAAGACCGCTTCAACGAGTGTCCTGCATATGACATTAAAAAATCTGATGTTTAATTAAAATGTTATCGATACATTGCAATAATTAGAATCATTTAACTTTATTGACTTATGCTAAAGTGGTTTAAATGGTTTATATGCCATAAAACTAAACCATACAAAACCAGAACAAGAATGGTAAATCTTTTTAGTTTAGTTTGATTTCTTTGTTTAATGGCATATTAAGTTTTTATGTCTTATTTATCTTTAAAGCCATCTTTGACGCAAAGCATTGATATCATTATTAAAAACACAGAGCAGAGGGAAAAGAGAGCTCATAATCTTCCCAATATAAACGCAATAGTTCAACTAGAATCCGAACTTGCTCACTACGCCAGGAGGTAACCCTCCACGATAAATCTGACTACACACAGTTTTTTTCGTACTCATTTGATCTTACATTAGATTGATACTGTTCCGGATAGAAAACTGATACTACCAAAGACTGAAAATTCTAGGAAGTATTTCTGTCGCACCGTATACTTAAAAAGAAAAAAAGAATTTGTACTTCAATTTTGTCATTAAAATATTTAGGCTTTTTTTGTGGATTAGGATAGATTTTCCTGACTGTCCGGAGTGAATTACTGTAAAAGAAAGATGAAGTGATATCCGTACTAGAGGATATATGACGTCAGATTCCGTTAGGGCTGGCCACGATTACTCATGATATTCCACAGAGCAGATCAGAAGTAGAAATCAAATAAACTCATAAAATAAACATTGTTTGACCAAGCATAAAGCGTCTAAAATGACGCGCAGACCATCAAACAAATCTCAAGCAAAAGACAATTGTGTGTGTGTGTGTGTGTGTGTGTGTGTGTGTGTGTGTGTGTGTGTTTTAAAATTTCCATAAACAAATGCACATCCTGTTTTTCTCTATACTCCTCCTTTTTCTCTTCCCTTCCCTTCTCCTCTCCGTTCTTCTTTTAAATATTCTGTTTATGAAAACAAACTTTATACATTATATATATGTATATATTATTTCGTTCCCTTATTTTGTACATACTGATTATTATTGTTATTTGTCTATAAATCACAAATGTTATCAATATATATATATATATATATATAATGGAAAAAGAAAATAACAAATTGGAAAAAATACTAGAAAAAAGAATGAATCATCATACTGACTTCGTTGGAAAAAATAAAAATTAAGCCATGGATACAATGAATATATAAAAAGTGCTCAATACGTACGTTGAGTCAATTTAGAGAACTGAATAGATAACTGAAGTTTACGATAGGGTTTCTCTGAAACACACACACACACACATATATATATATATATATATATATATGATCAGAGGAGAAAATCCTGGGGTGGGAGTATCCAGTTTGAGTGCTCAATGCCAACGGGTTACGATGTATGATTAAGCTGGTTAAAGAATACATCAAAACTCAAGGTGCAGAACCATTTTTTTCTTTTTTCTTTCTTTTTCTAGTTTTCTTTTTTCTTTCTTTTCCTAGTTTTCTTTTTTCTTTTTATATATATAACAAAATATGTATATATATATATATATATATATGTGGGTGTGTGTGTGCATTTGTATATGTATATATATACTTTCAAGAAAAAAAAAACAAAATTTGGTCACATGAGGAATATAGATTTATTTCAATCCTGCCAAGAGCATTTATATGAATCAACAACCTGGAATATTTAAGTATTCGAATTTTGAATAATTTTCCGGACAGAATTGTTCCCAACTCCGGATTTACTGGATTGAAGAATACTCCTATATATATATATATATATATATATATTCTCTGTGTGTGTATGTTTGTACGTGTGAGAGAGAGAGAGAGAGAGAGAGAGAGAGAGAGAGAGAGAGAGAGAGAGAGAGAGAGAGAGAGGTGGGGGAAGGAAGAAAATAGAGAATAAATCTACATGTTTGGCTGAAGAGAACTTAATTAATTTTAATGAAACGTAGTTTTAATTTACCATATTCGCTTCCTTTTCTTATACAGACAGATTCTATTTTAAGCCTTACTTCTATATATATATATATATATATATATATATATATATATATATTCTTTATTTTTAGTTTTCTATATTTTTATTTTTATTTTCTAATTTTATTTTTTATATGTTTATTTTTTAATTCCTTTATTTTGTCTTCTGAATACGAACTGTAACTCCACATTTGCCACTCTACGACGAAAAGCATGTAAATAGTCATCTGACGAGTCGGAGAGTATAGTAATATTCTCCACCGAAATAAATTTATCATGACGACTTAACCGAGCTTGAGTCTCCATCAAATTGTACTATATATATATATATATATATAAACGTGTATATGGGGCTGCTGTTGTAATTTCTTCGATAAACTTTTCACTCAGTTTAAAGAAATAAACATTTTTTGATTTGTGGATCACTGTTTTATTCAATGATTTACATGTAGTCCGCTACAAATATTGGTAACCTCCAACTTTCAAACTCGGAAACGTTGGAACGAAGGAAGATAAATAAAGAAGTCACATCAGATAATTGGTGTTTTCCCTATTTAGCAATGTAAATAAAGACTTATTCACTTTGGAAATTATTCACAACCTGAACGTAAAAAAATATAAATTAAACATAGATGTTATTAATCCGATTTAAGAACACAAACAAAGAATTTCAAAAATATTTGTAATATCCCAAAGTGAATAAATTTGCAACCCATTACCAACACAAAGAGAAACACAAAGAAGTTATTAGAGATTCTGTTTGGTCAAACTAACTCAAAGATATAATTTTCCTAATTCTAAATAACTTTGGCAGCAACAAAAATAAATCGTCACAGAAATTATTAACGACTCCGAACTTTAAACATTTCAAGAAATCAAATATACGTACGAAGTGCATACGATAGGTTTCCAGACTTTTTTTCGTATGACCATTTAAAATTGTTGTAGACACTTGAAAATCCACTATGTTATTGCTATACATCTTAAGAGATGACTGACCAATTTTTATGATTTCAGGTTCAAATGAACAGCTACAGCAGCAATTGGAATACACCCTACTAAAGTCTGATTGTCACAGCTGGTGAATTTCATAAATGCAATCTGACACTTTAGTAGAACGATATGCAATAAAATTCAACAAAAATACTACAGAAACGTATGGAATGCTTCAGACTTCGATTGGAGCATCTTGCCTGAATCGAGCATCGGTTTTTGAGTGGCATTAGAGATTTAAGGAAGGCAGGGAGTCTGTGAGGGATGATGAGAGGTGTGGGAGGAGTAAGGACGTCAATACACCATATGTGATTGGCCAAAGGGTTAGGGTTAGGGTTATTATGTTGAGGTTTTAAGGGAGTTCAGGAATAGATTCCTTGGGAAGAGGCCAGCACTCTTCAAATCGGGTCAGTGGCATTCCCACCAGAACAATACACCAGTCCTCAACTTCATCCTTGTCACCGACTATTTGACCAAGATGGGCATCCAGACAGTTCCTCACCCTCCCTATTGTCCAGAACTTGCTTCCTGTGACTTTTGGTTATTTCCTAAGCTCAGAGGCTGTCGTTATGAGACAATTGAGGAGATGAAAGAGGCTGTGACGAAGGTCATTGACACACTCACGCAAGGGGACTTCCATGGGGCCTTCCAGAAGTTGTTGGAACGGTACAACAAGTGCATTACAGCTGGAGGAGATTACTTCGAAGGGGACTAGAGTTTCATGTGTGTACTATCAATAAAAGTGCCCATACGAAAAAAGTCAGGAAACTTATTTAATGATCCTCGTATATATATATATATATACATATTTACTAACCCTTCTGCACGATCTGGAAGTGACATAAATTAATGTTTAAGCGTAGTTTAACAGCTTTAAATTTTGATTTTTCCATCTTCTTCACCGGTTACCACATCAAGGTTAAACAGTTCAGTCTGCCCAGCTATTTGCTCAAAACTGGCTGGACAAAAGCTGGATTCATACCTTCCAAAAATTTTAGCATGATTAGAAAAGTAAATAGGCACGTCCACGATTTGAACTCGGATAACCGTGTCACTTCCCTACGACGATAACCGTTATATCATTAAAGAGTGAACAAATTATTTACTGTATTATAACACACGATTTCTGACCAAATTACCAAATATTGTAGGTACTTTCTCATGTTCCCAGCTATTGGTTTAATCGTATTACTGCTGTTCTTCTACAAGAAAGGATTTGGCATGAAATAGCCCATGAAGGTTGATATGCCATTACACAAAGAAACCAAACATATCATTTACTGTATATATATATATATATATATATTAGTTGGCTGACCGTAGTCAAGGGTGATCCGAAGGTTACTTGTTCAATCGTTACTAAACCGAGGTGTATGGTAGAGTACATTTCCTTTCTCTGGATCACTCCCCTTACCCTTGGTTCATACCTTATAATGCTGAGTTTTAAGTAAGGAAACATCAAGTACCATTTTTAAGTCTTTGGTATGACTCAACCAGAGATTGAAGCCTGGTCTCTCGGACCAATGGTGACCCCTCTACTCATTATGCCAAGGGGCTTGTTATATATATATATAAGTGGGTAGAGTGTTCACCAGTGGTCGGGGAGACCTGGGTTCTATCCCAGATCGCATCATACCAAAGACGTTAAAATAGTACTTGATACCTCCTTGCTTAACACCCAGCAATATAAGGTATGTATCAAAGGTAAAGTGGAGCAATCCAGGGAAAGGAGGAGTGTCCTCTCCTACACCTCGGTGTAGTAGCAATTAAAGAGGGAGCCTTCTGGTCACCCTCGACTACGGTTGCCAACTTTACTTTTTTACTTATATATCAATATTTTGCAGATTTTCTGAAAATAATTTGTTCACTCTATAAGGATTAATAATTATCTGCCTACGAAAGGGTTAACAATATCACATTAAATCGTTTGCACAGTTCTTAATATATAACCTTTCCTACTCTAACAAGCATCTTTTTGTATACATTTTGCATACATTTTGAGTCAGCTTCCTGAATTCATCGATGATGTTGTTTAAATTCTCATTACTTTTTTCTTCTTTTCTTTTCTTTTCTTTTATAATTTTTATTCCTAATGTTGCTTTACTTCTGCTTATAATATTGTTGTTCTTTCCCTTCATATTGCAATAACTAATCGGATAAAAAGTTGTTTCTTTATGTTTGCTTTTTTCTATATCCATCGACGACCAGGCGTATATATATATATATATATATATATTATGTTTGCTTATCATCTGAGCAGTCCTCTTCCCCATCATCGATACATCTCTGCTTCCCTCCCTACCTTCCTTCCAACCACTTCCCCCTCGACCCCATCCCACACTCTCAAACCAACGAAGAATGAATCTTTCACTGTTTTCCCGCCATCTCACGATGCTGGCAAGATTAGTACTTCAGGCTTACGGTGATTAGATTAAATAATAAGCTGATAATCTCGCATCGTCAGTTCGGATTGGAAAGAAAGTCGCTAAATAAAACTGGCAGGGCCACCCACTCAACTCACACCCATCGCTTATCAACCCTGCTATATACCAATACATCTACTATGGTACCTACTGCTACCGCTTCTACCACCAGTTATAGCGATTAAAAACCGGCCATTATCGATATAACTGCGAAAATATTAAATCAGTTCCCCAATCTTGTACCTCAACTGATTCAAACAATGTTAAAACTAATTGTAGTTATACTCTCCCCTGGCGAAGATTCTGGAATTAGCACACTTAGAGGGTGTTCACTTCACGTTTTTTCTTATTTAGCTATAGTTGGTGACAGTAGTCGAGGGTGACCCGACGGCTCCCTTTTCGATAGCTACTACACCAAGGTGTAGGGGAGAGCACTACTCCTTTCTTTGGATTGCTCCACTTTACCCTTGATCCGTACCTTATAAAGCCGAGTGTTAAGCAAAGAGGCATCAAGTTGCAATTTTTGAGTCTTTGGTATGACTCGACCTGGAATTGAACCCAGGTCTTCCGGATCAATGGTTCACACTCTAACAATCCTGTTATTTAGCAGTAAATAAACTAATAACATAAAAATGCAATACCTTTTTTTTAATAACTGAACATTCTAGTATCACAAAATATATCTTAAACTAACAATATTAGATTATTCAAATTAATTGTATAATTATTTTCCTAAGCAACGCAAAGAAAAAAATTATCAAAATAATTCAATAGTGAGGAAACCATTAAGATGTTCATTGAGAAAAAAATAGAATTAATACATAATTGACTGAAACTTTTGTTTATAACATGTAGTTTATTGTCTCCCTCATTGCTTATCATTACTTAATAATTTTCAAATCTTCAAAACCAGCCTAATACGATGTTTTCTTATTAAAGTTTGAGTGACAGCAAGTCTCCTCATGTCTCCAGGACTCTTCTCAGTATTCTCTCCGATCTTAATAATGATGTGGTTTGGATGATCTCCACTGGACCTCTAATTTCCGGAGGGTGTCCTCGTGGTGTAAGGGTTAAAGCGATGGACTGCGGAATCGTAGTAAGCGAGTTCGTACTCCAGTCGCGCTATTACATTCACTTTCGGGCAAATACCCTTGAGAAAGGTATGAACCCCCTTATCCTCCCAGCTATGGGTTAAATAGCGCCACAACTGTTCTTCTTAGAGAATCGCTTTGGCATTAAATAACCCACAAAGGTTGATATGCCATTAAACAAAGAAACCAAACCAAACCTCTTATTTCCAAGTCCTCCACTCCCTGTACTAATCCTTTGGGGACTCTGCCAAGAGCCCCATTTATAATTGGTTTCACTGTCACTTTCGTGTTTCTTAGTGTTTTTTTTTTTTTTGTTTTTTTTTCAATTCTCTTGCAAGGTCGAATTACTTATCTCTTTTACGTTTTCTTTCAATTTTACTCAGTGATCGGCCAGGACAGCAAAGTCCACAATTTGGCAAGTTCTCTTTTTCTTGTTGATTATTACTTGGTCTGGTCGTCTGGCCAAGATTAGGTGATACGTTTGCATCTTATTAATATTTTTATTGTTATTTCTGTTATTAATACCTCTCACAACTTATTTTGGCATAAGTAAACTAACGTCGTTTTTATTTGATAGCTGAATAGTCTGTCTTTATAAAATATACCTTAAGCAAACTAGATTAAATTATATGAATTATACGAGGTGCATACGATAAGTTTCCAGACTTTTTTCGTCTGGGCACTTTTATTGATAGTACACACATGAAACCCTAGTCTCCTTCGAAGTATTCTCCTCCGGCTGCAATGCACTTGTTTTACCGTTCCATCAACTTCTGCAAGGCCCCATGGAAGTCCTCTTGTGTCAGCGTGTCAATGACCTTCGTCACAGCTTCTTTCATATCCCCAATTGTCTCATAACGACGACAGCCTCTGAGCTTAGGAAATAACCAAAAGTCACAGGGAGCAAGGTCTGGACTATATGGAGGGTGAGGAACTGTCTTGATGCCCATCTGGGTCAAACAGTCAGTGACAAAGATGGAGTTGAGGACTGGGCTATTGTCCTGGTGGAAATGCCACTGACCCGATTTGAAGAGTGCTGGCCTCTTCCCAAGGAATCTCTTACTGAACTCCCTTAAGACCTCAACATAGTAACCCTCACCCTAACCCTTTGGCCAATCAACTCTGGTGTATTGACGTCCTTACTCCTCCCACACATCCCATCATCCCTCACAGACACCCTGCCTTCCTTGAATCTCTAATGCCACTCAAAAACCGATGCTTGATTCATGCAAGATAGTCAAAAAGCAGTTTGAAGTATTCCATACGTTTCTGTGGTATTTTTTCCAAGTTTAAAACAGAATTTCATTGCATATCGTTCTTCTAAAATGTCAGATTGCATTTTTCAAATTAATCAGCTGTGACAATCAGGCTTTAGTAGGGTGTATTCTAATTGATGCTGTAGCTGTACATTTGAACCTGAAATTATAAAAATTGGTCAGTCATCTCATAAGATGTATAGCAATAATATTCTGAATTTCCAAGTGTCTAAGACAATTTTAAATGCCCATACTTTTTTCGTATGGGCATTTAAAATGTTTTTTCATCTGGAAACTTATCGTATGCCCCTCGTATATATGATTTTTTTCCAAGCAATGAAGAGGAAAATATAATGGAATAACTCAATGTTGAGAGGAAAAAATGGGTTTGCATCTCATCTCCGATTAATTTATTTACTACAAAAAAAAAAAAAATCTAAAAGAAACATCGTCAGACTCTGCTAATTTCTTCATTTCTTTCTCGTGTAGGAAGTATTAGTTCTGGTAAAATAACAGTATTATTTATAAATGAATAATTATTTCTGCACAGGATTAGACTGTAGTATCAGTCTTGGATCAAATTTTGGATCCACAGTTCTTCTGCTAAGGACCAAAGCGTAACATCTGTATCTCTAGAAAGCTTGTAGTTTGTTTGTTTTTTAACTTTTCACTGCCGTATGAGAATACAGTCGAATTACTAGTGCGATGACGTTTGCAGTTATAAATAAATTCCATATTACGTACAATTTGGTACGAGGACTTCGTATGTCCAAACCATTTGGTTAATCATTTCACGATTTACTTACTCTTTATCAGATACTCCGAGTTTTGATGACTCCACACTCCCCAGGTCTCCAAAACTGAAACTTCACCACTCGATGTCGTTCAGCTGTTTGCGGGTCAAAGGTCACCTCTTTGCAAGGGATATCGATAGTGTATACTAAGCCTCACCGACAGAGCAGTTGCTACTCAGTATACAGATAAAACCGACGATGAAGACCGTACAAAAACGTTTGTGGTGCGGAACCACGTTTCGCGAAATGGTTATTTGCATAGTGAACCTTCTTCACCAACTAGTAGGGCAGACGGAGCTCTCTAGCCATGGTTTGGAAACCATTCTAGGAGAAGCAAAAATCTGAATCCAAAACAACTGTACTCCATTAAAGCAATGAACATGTGCTACATTCCGCTCATAGTGAAGGGGTTGGGTAAATACGTACATGTGTCTAAGAATGAAATTCTCACACACACACACACATACACATATTCATACACTCGCTTACATACACACACGCACACATACATAGACAACAAATACGTCTATTTTTGCCATATTTTCCATTTTGATTGTTTCTCCGGAAATTTCTTGAAGTTAATTCAGTCATTACGGATTGAATGTCTTCTGGATGATATGGAACTAAGAATTGAAAGCCATTGGCGATTACGAAATCGATTCTGATCAGGATCATTCAGATACTGAGGATTCACATGCTGCTGTACACAATGTAATTAATGTAGGTTAAAAGTCTGGGATAGATTATGATAATCTAGTTTCTTTTCGTGGTTTTCAATGGAAAATGCAGGTCTGCAAGTCACCGGAAACTGACAACGTTTGGAACGCATTTACCCCACACTTCCGCTACGAGCAAGATGTGACACAAGGCCAATTATTATGACGCGTAAAGCTGGTTTCTTTCTCCGGAACTTGTTGTTTATCCATAGCTAGATTACTCAGTATGTCCTACAAGGGAGAAAAAGACGGATATGGCTCATATATATATATATATATATATATATATATGTGTGTGTGTGTGTGTGTGTGTGTGATAAAAATCACTGGAAAAATTGATAAATCAAACACTTACAACGGGTTTAGTGATAATATTTCGTTCTTTTTTTACAGAAGAACTTCATCAGACTAAACCTGTAGTTAGTGTTTGATTTATCCTCTTTTCCAATTATTTCTATTATCTTGTTATATTTACCAAAATCTATCATTTCTCTCTCTCTCTCTCTTTCTCTCTCTCTCTTTCTCTCTCTCTCTATATATATATATATATATATAACGCTATTTCATGATTTTCAAAAGAACAAATGAAAATAAAACAAATTTTTACAAGTATACTTATTCGGATCCAATTTCCTGTCATATTCGGGGTTTTTTTTCCTTGCTTTGTCTAAGCGAAAACTATTTTGAAGACTGTAATACGGCTTATATATATATATATATATATATATATATATATATACGCGGACTTTTTTATGTAATTCGTGATATGAAGGATAATGTAAAATTTTCATTTATTTTTATGATTTATCTTTATATAGACAGCAAATTCTGACGGTGATGGGAAAATGGAAAATTAATCAGTGATGTATCTAAGCGTCGATTTTTTAAACACGATGTATGCAGCTGTATTAGCCCACTGACTATACCACAACACCATTCTTCTTTATTCCTCAGGTTACTTACTTTTTTTTTACTTATTAACAAAAAATGTAATTGTAAAAGTTAAAGATTATACGACCATAAATCCAGCAAGATTTGTATTGAAAAAAAAAGAGTAATTGTTACAGGTTAATAACTGAATCGGTTTGTTTGTTTGATTGAGTTTTATAGTATATAAACCTTTGTATGCTATTTAATACCAAATCCATTTTATACCAATAAACAGTTCTATTTCAACCAACTCAGCTTAGCACAAGTACACAGTTGAACTCTCAAAAACAGTTCTATTTCAAGCTATTCAGTTTAATCTGTTCTAATTCAAATAATTCAGTTTAGTATAAGAATTGTTTTGTTGCATACAGTTAAATGACAAAACACTTCCATTTCAAACAACTCCGTTTAGCATAAGTACACAGTTTAGTTCTATTTGACGCATAGATAAGGCCCTATCAGGTGCTACCACTCCGGGCCAGAATGGGCCCGGGAGTGAAGGCAGTGAAGAAGTATTCCGTATTTTACAAAGCTCCAGCATTACTGGAGCCTCACTACCAGATTGTTTAGAATTATATCCAGGACATTCGTTAGGGTCTTACCTCTCCGTAGAGAAGCAGTCTGGGTATTCTACAGCCCCAGGTGACTGGGCAAGGTTTGATTTGGTTTGGTTTCATTGAATATCAACCATTAAAGTTTATTTAATACCAAATGCTTTAATACACATATATTAAATATATGATTTTTAAACATATTTTGGAGATAACATTTTTAAGTGAATTTGAGCTCATTTTTGGCACTGAGTAAATGATTTCACTTATTTCCATTGAATATGAATTATTCTATTTACTATTAATCATTTGGTTACACACAATTAAATATTTTCCTGTATTGTTATTTAACTAAATTAATTCAATTAAAGTTCAGTCATTTACTGACACTGAGTCAAATGATCAAACAGTTCTATTTCAAATATTTCTCATCAGTATAAGTCATTTCTTTTCATACAGTTTAAATGTTAAACAGTTCTAATTGACCCATTGATAGGGCCACGTCAAGTGCTGCCACTCAGGGCCATAGTGGACCTGGAAGCAAGGACAAGGAAGAGGTGCTCCCTATTCCCCAAAACTCCAGCATTACTGGAGCCTCACCATCAGATTGTTTAGTGTCATATCCAGGACACTCATTGGGGAAGTCTTATCATATTTACCAACCCCTCCGCTCGGGTAGGATATGACACAAGGTCAATTTTTAAGCGGAGTTTAACAGGCTTGAATTCAGTTTTCCTTCTCCTGAAGAACTTTGTCTGCCCTACTATTTACCCATAGCTGGAGGGAGAATAATAGGATTCATACATTTTCCAAGGGTATTAGTGCTATGTAAAATGCAATCGGTTTCGTCCAGGATTTGAACTCGTATCACCGTGTCCATTTCCTACGGCGATAACCATTACACCACGGGCACCTCCTGAGGAAGTCTTATCTTTTTGCAGAGAAGCAGTCAGTGTTTTCTACCTCTTTAGCTGAATGGGCCATGTTTTTACTCAACTAAGTATCACTGATGTTACATCATGAGACGGTTGGGATGTGGCAAGAGGACAATTTTAAAGCGGAATACTGATGGTTTGAATTCAAAGTTTTCCTTCTTCTAGACTGGTTGCCTAACCAAAGTTAGATTACCAAGTTTACTTTGATATTTACTCAAAACTGCGAGAAGGATTTATGTCTTTTACAAAATTATTAACATCGTCCGAAATTTGAACCCAAATCACCGATTTCATTTTCTTCGAACAAATGAAATTTGTTCGGTAGAAAGAAAGAATGAATGATCGCATGAATAAAGGGAGAAGAAGAAAAAACTAAAGAAACACTTAAACAAAAGAAAGAAAGAAAGAAAGAAAGGATGAGCGAATGATGATTTAGTCAACTAAAAATAAGAAAGACGAACAAAAAGAAAACGAATAAATGAAGGTGAAAGAAAGAAAAAAGAAAGAAAAAAGAATGAAAGAAAAAAGGCTGAAAGAGAAAGCTAAAAGGAAAAGCTAAAGAAAGAAAGAAAGAAAGAAAGAAAGAAAGAAAGAAAATTAATGGATATAACGCCTAAAGGAAAAACAAGTAATTAAAGGTGAAAGAAAGAAATAAAGAAAAAAAGAAAGAAAGAGAGAGTGAATTAAAATAGATCTATGAAACGAGAATAAACCAATAAATGAACGAGAAAGAAAGAACGAAAGACAGAAAGAAAGAAAGAAAGAAAGAAAGAAAGAAAGAAAGAAAGAAAGAAAATGAATAAATATAAAGCCAAAAGGAAAAACAAGTAATTAAAGGAGAAAGAAAGAAAGAAAGAAAGAAAGAAAGAATTATTGAAAGATTACTAATAAATCCATAAGAAAAAAAAAAACAAATAAATGAAAGTGAAGGAAAAACAAAAGGGAAAACAAACAGGTAAAGAAGAAAGGAATGTAGAATGTATTAATGAATATGGAAAAAGTGAAGGTGAAGGAAAGATCAAAAGAAGGAAATGAAAAAAGATGAGAAAAAAAAGAAAAACGAGTGAATTAAAGGCTTATTGAAACAATCAAAGGAAGAATTACCAAAGGCACAAAACATTCGAAATGAAAAAAAAAATCATTAAAAAAACAAAAAAAAAACTGCATTAAAAAAGATGAAAGCTTTGAATGAAATTTCATGGCTATATTTTCAGCGTAGGCCGAATATGAACTCACTGCGGCATTTGGATGACTTGCCTGGAAAACTAAGTTTCAATCAACATAAAGAAAAAAATATGCAAGTGAAGTGTATAAATAAATAAACAAAAAAAAAAATCAAATAAACTATAACAACAAAATGCTTGCATTATCAATCAATGATATTTCCAATCAATCACAAAGATTATAGATTTGGGAAAAAGTTTAAGCGGATAAGTCAAACTTAGTAACGACAAATGAAAGATAATATTTTAAAGTGTGTATAACGCTTGTTTTATTATTTCTATTTTATTTTTTGATAAGAAAAAAAATCTTTTTTTTATTTTTATTGTCTTTTTGTTATGTTTTTTTTTTTCTAATTGGATGACTTTTGCAATCACTGGTGCATATGTGAGACACCATTTGACGCATGTGGAAACTCTCTCTCTCTCTCTCTCACGCTCTCTCTCTCTCTCTCGCTCTCACTCTCTCGCTCGCTCTCTCTCTCTCTCGCTTACACAGGCATTTACGCGCATAAACATATGCGTAGAGGTACACTCAAAATTTCATTAGTTCACGCAATCATACACACACATGCACTCACACACAAACACACGCGCTTACACACACGTACACACACATATACTCACACACACATCTGGTGGTGTAATGGTTAGCAAGCTCGACTAGCAAACCTACACGAGTGAGTTCGAGTCTCATTGGGTGCCCCTTTCATATGGCCTTGTGCCACATCTAAGCAAAAAGCTTAGTAAATTACCACACACTCATACACACATACACTCGTACACACATGCAATTTCTCTCATTTACGCCCTCATACTTATATGCACCACCCCGCCTCACACACACACACACACACACACACACATGCACACAATTTCATTCGTTCACACTCACACTTTCTCACACACACACACACACACACACACATATTCTCAAACAAACACTCACATACATACACTCACACTCACAGACACATACGTCGTAATTCTATTTTCTTACTAATAAACAAACTCAATTTCTGTCCGTCTGTGTTATAAACCAACACATACACAATGTCGACGGTTTCAGGATTTAAAATATGCTGACCCTCCTGTGTATGACGCAAAACTGCATCTGACGGTGAGGCTTCAGTTCCGAAGATCTTGGTAGAGGGAAATACTTATTCATTGCTATTATTATTTCTCTCTCTCTCTCTCTCTCTCTCTCTCTCTCTCTCTCTCTCTCACACACACAATTTATTTCGTTTATTGTCTCATGCTCAGAATTCATCTCTTCTTTTACACGTACACTAACCTCCATACGCAAAGACTGATAGGCCATTAAACAAAGAAGCCGAAACTGACATATCTTAAACTATCTTAAAGTGAGGCTTCCGCCAGAAACTCTACAAAATATGGAGTAACACTTCATTGTCATAACTCCCAGGTCCTCACTGACTCAAGTGGTAGTATTTGATTGGCTCCCTTCTATGTGTCAAATAGAACTGCTTGATCATTTGACAGTGTGCAAATAAAACTATTAATGTTAAATAACAATTAGTGTTAAATAACAATGCTTCAAAAAATTGTGTGAAAACAAATTACTCTTTCCAGAAATGAAATTCCAAAAATTCGTCCCCAAAAAATCATCTATATTCATTCAAATGTAACTGATGTTAAATAAAACTGTTTGACCATTTAACCATATTTACCAACCCCTCCTCTCGGATAGGATATGACACAAGGTCAATTTTTAAGCGGAGTTTAACAGGTTTGAATTCAGAGATTTCCATCTCCTAGACTAGTTGCCTAACCAAGGCTGAAGAACCTAGTCTGTCCTACTATTTACCTATATCTGGAGGGAGAATAACTGGATTCATACCTTTCCCAAGGGTATTAGTGCTGTGTGAAACGCAATCAGTCTCGTCGAGGATTTGAATTCGTGTCACCGTGTCCATTTCCTACGACGATAACCATTACACCACGGGCAACTCCTTGACCATTTAACTGTGTGCAAACAAGTTATAAATACTAAATAGAACAATTAGTATTGAATCGAAATACTTGAAAACTTTTATCTGTATGCAAATGAATAACCTCCTGCTCTTTTAAAAAGGTTTTTTTCCACGGACTCCAAATCAAATATCTAATTGGTATAAACAGTATTTGGCATTGAATAATCCTACAAGGGTGATATGCCACAAAACCAACAAACCAACCAACCAACCAACTGAAAATAAAGCAAACCCCACCAGCAAAAATGGGGACCTGGGTATGATACTGAAATACCTCTTATGGTGAAGTTCCTAATCTAGAAATTTAAGGAGTGTTGAGTACATCTTCATTGGCATTACTCCCAGGTCTACTCAGACATTTGCCGGAGTCTTCCATCAATTGATCAAGTAGAGCTGTTAAAAATGATTTATTTCAGATGAGAATAACGGATACCATATTCCTGTACATTATAATTTCGATTAAGAATAGTTACTTGAATCTGTAATTAGAGGAATGCTTTGCGTAACGGTTGTCTTCATGTTCAACTCTTGGAGGAGATTGTTTGCGTTTTACTTCGTCCTAATCAACTTCAGAAAGGAATGAATCAATCTGTCCTTCACCTTGTTATGGGCAAATCGTAGAGCATACTGAAACAACCAATCTAAAAAAAAGAAATCTCTGAATTCAAACCAGCTAAACTCCTCTGAGAAATTCAGCCCAGTTTATATAATACACGGTCAGCATCTCTGCTGAAGGGTGAGACCCCCGCCCCAACTAGTGTCCTAATTATAACATCAAACCTTCTGAGGGCGAGGCTCCAGCCTAGGAAATTTCGGTAATCGGAAGTACCTCTTATTTGCCTTTGCTTCCAGCTCCATTCTGACCCGGATTGGTAGAAGCACCTGGGAGCGTCCTCTCTATGGTTCAAATAGAATAAACTGTCAGTTTTCAATTGTGACTGTTATATAGCAATATTTGAAACCATTTAGCTGTGTGCGAAAAAGAGTTTAGGCTGATTAAAGAATGTTATCTACAAAATGTATATACAAAGGATTTGGCATCAAATAACCTACAAGGGTTGATATGCCATGAAACCAAACAAAAAAAAAACAAAACAAATCTTAAAAATTGAACTTGTGTCACATTCTATGCATGGCGGATGAAATAAATAGTTGAAGCTACAATTGTTTACTAAAACTTACGACGAGTTACTTGAAACCATACATCTATATGCGAATTATTTGTATTAGATAGGAATACTTGAAACCGTACAACTATACACACCTGATTTGTATTAGATAGGAATACTTGAGACCAGGCAACTATATGCGATTTATTTGTATTAGATAGGAATACTTAAAACTGTACAACAACACAAATTATTTGTATTAGATAGGAATACTTGAAACCGTACAACTATACACACCTGATTTGTATTAGATAGGAATACTTGAAACCAGGCAACTATATGCGATTTATTTGTATTAGATAGGAATACTTAAAACTGTACAACAACACACAAATTTTTTGTATTAGATAGGAATACTTGAAACCATAGAACTGTGAGCACTTATCTCTTAAGAAACAACAGCACAAAAACTGTAAACGTGAATTAAAAATGAATGCAATTCCTTAACCTCTTATTCATAAAATAACCTTAAATGGGTTGACATGCCGTTTGAAGCAACTGATCTGTTAAATAAACAACTCATACATTGAGGTATTCCGAAAATAATGCCTCCAATTTATTTCCATACAAGTTACAACAAATACACGAATCTGAATGACGTAATTTTATAAAGCAAAGTTTTGGCTAAAAAAAAAGCAGAAAAAACCCTCATAGGCCTAGTGGGTAGAGTATTAGCCAGTGGACCGGGAGACCTGTGTTCAATCCCAGGTCGCGTCATACCAAAGACTTTAAAAATGATAATTGATACCCCCTTGCTTAACACTCAGCAATAGAAGGTACGTATCAACGGTAAAGTGGAGCAATCCAGGGAAAGGAGAAGTGTCCTCCCCTACACTGCGGTGTAGTAGCTATTGAAAAGGGAGCCTTCTGGTCCCCCTTGACTACGGTCACCAACTTTACTTTTACTTACTTTTTAACCCGTTTCCCCAAATTGATATGGATATTTGGTTTCAATATCTTTATTTAATATCATATCAAACTTCTTGGACAATTTAATGTCAAAGCCATCCGCATAAAAGGACATTAGAGATAGTGACAATGTGACCGCGAATTTTGTTCTTATTTGGCAGTGTGTTTCCATGTCCTGACGGAGAAAAACATCTTCAATGAAAGTCTTCTGTTTTGGGGTCTTTTTGTTTGTTTAATGGCATTTTAACCTTCATGGATTATTCGATGCCAAAGCCATCCTTACAATAGAATGTTAATGATACTATTTAACCCATAGCTGAGGAGGAGAAGGGGTTCATACCTTTCACAAGAGTCTCAGTCCAAAAATGTATGCAATAGCACGACTAGAGTTCGAACTCGGTTACAACGATATCGCAGTCCAGTTCGTTAGCCACAACACCCCGGGGTCCCTTCCAATTGATTTTCTACCGTGATTAAGAAGCGGCTGAATACTTTTCTCGTAAATAGGTAGTTCCAGCAGAGATCAACTTTTACTTTTTTTCATTTTTTATTTCTGAGAACAGTGATAATGGCGTCGTTGTCAAGAAAAAGCTGTCTTCGTAGTCCATCTTTTACTCGCCTGATTCGCCTTGATGGGCAGAAAAAGGCGCTCCTCATTTCCTTAGTTGACAACTGTGTTGAACGTGGATTGTAACACACAACTCCTCTGTTGAATTGCTCTATCCACTGCCCAACTATGGACACCAACCCCAGTTTTGTTCTCCGTCGATGAATGTTAAAATAATTATTTTTGTTTTTTGTTTACTTTGTTGGAGGGGGTGGTTACATAGTGAATTTAATGACTCATCTCCATTTTTATATTGTCTCCTTTTTGGCAGCATACGGCACAGCTGTTCTCCATAAAAAAAGAAAGGTAGAACAAATTATGGGTTATTGGTAGGAAAACCCAACTTCTACTGCCCTACCATCAACATTTTCCTGTTATGTCGTGGGTTATAATGATAAAATAGGGGAATAACAACACTAGCGATAATGAATAGCCATGTAGGTTGACTTCTGTTCTGAATATGCTTGTCACTCACATCACCTCTGCTGAATCGCATTCTTCTAATGTTTTCACCTCCTGTTTTTGCTCGCAGTAAACATAAGCAAGCGTCGATGAATTTTAAAAGTTTCAGTTATTTCCATTATTCTTTTTCAAATCTGTAGATTTATATCCTCTTTCTTATTTATCATTCATATGTCCACATAGTTTTGTTGACATTTTCATCAGCGATTTTTTTGTCAATCATTGCTGTTAAATAATTTCAGTTGATTCATTTAACTAAATTTGATTGAATTGCAAGCGCTCAAACATTCGTATCTAAGACATATCTTCAATCATTCAGAATAGAATTAATTCTTCGATAGATATTCCTTCTTTTTCCAAATTATCAAATTCACAGAATTGGCTGGCGTTTCGTAATCGATGCTGAAAGTTGATCATAGGTTCTTCTTGCTTCAAGAGCTCACTCGGCTGGGGCTAAAAAATACACCAAATACATCTATGTAGAGGCGCAAGACCCCACCCAACAACGTGTGTCCTGGATATGACATTAAAAAATATGGCGGTGAGGCTCATGTAAAGCTGGAAATTTGGGGAATGCGGAGTACCCCTTCATTGACATTACTCCCAGGTCTACTTTGGCCCGGAGCGGTAGCACCTTAAAGGGTTCTATATATGACTCAAATAGAACTGTTAGACATTTCAAACTGAGAGCAAACAAATGACTAATACAGTACTGAATTGCTTGAAAATGAACTGTTGTGATCATTTAAATGTGTGTAAACAAATGACTGATGTTTAATTGAATTGTACTGCAAGGAGACACACTAGCCCCATAGCTCTTCATAATCTGTCTTAGAATGTCTATTGATAAAATCAAAGAAACGGTTTCAAGCAAACAAAAGAAAGAAGCAGAATGTACTCCGCAAAACAATTATCGACGCCGACTTCGCCGATGACATAGCGCTTCTGGTAAATGCACCCGCCCAAGCCGAAACCTTGCTACATAGTCTGGAACAAGCCGCTACAGGCATTGACCTCCATGTCAATGCACACAAGACGGAATATATGTGCTTTAATTAAAGAGGCGACATCTCCACACTAAACGGTAGCTCTCTGAAACTATTTGACATATTCACCTACCTAGGAAGCAGTGTCTCATCAACCGAGACAGATATCAACACGCGACTAGCAATGGCATGGACAGCTAATGATAGTCTATCGATCATATGGAAGTCAGACCTGACCGATAAAATGAAATACAGTTTCTTCCAAGCAGCGGTCGTGTCGATACTGCTATATGGAAGAACTACATGGATGCTAACAAAACGGATGGAGAAAAAGCTTGACGGCAACTACACAAGAATTCTGCGAGCAATATTGAACAAGTCCTGAAGGCAGTAACCCACAAAGCAGCAGCTGCACGGCCACCAACCACCCATCGCGAAAACTATCAAAATTAGTCGAACCAGACATGCAGGACACTGCTGGAGAAGTAGGGACGAGCTCATAAGTGATGTACTCCTGTGGACCCCTTCGCATGGCCGAGCAAAGACAGGACGACCAGCTCGAACCTACATCCAGCAGCTCTGTGTAGATACGGGATGTAGTCCTGAAGACCTGCCGGAAGCGATGGACGATAGGGAGGGGAGACGAGAAAGGGTCTGGGATATCCGTGCTGATGGCGTGATATGATGATGATGATGATGTTAGTGATTCATAGCATTACTTGGAAACAGTTAACTATGTAAAAGAATGAGTAATGTTGAATTGAATAGTTTCCGTTAAATAGCAATAATTGGATTCATTTAACTGTGTAAAATCAATAGCGATATTAGTGTGCAAGTGTAACATTATCGTCCAAGTCCACGATACGGCCAAGATATGAATACGTGAAATAGACATATTCATACCGGTACACAAAACGTTCATAATGTCCATAACGTACATATAGATAACATAGGAATCCCGAAACACAAAAACACTTACGACTTATTAGTTCAGGTACGACACTTTTTTTTATTGCCTTTGAGTTAAAAGGTTTTTTGACTGAAGGAGAGAGAGAGAGAGAGAGAGATGCAGTCTTTCTATGCTGACTTTTCCATCTGCCCCCCAACCACGCACGACACCTGCCGCAAGGCCTCGGCGAGCAAGCGAAAGTCAACCTTCTTCTTCCGACGGCAAAACTCAACAAACTCACTTTTCTCAAATCTCAGTCCACGCTTCCGGTGCGTGACGTCACTCACCTCTCTGATAACATCCTCTATCTGGGATTTTAATTGTGACATCTCTGAATGACACGTCCGCTCCGCACGCGCGTGAACACCTGCGCTGATGTTTGCATCTAACCATGCACTGAGCCGAAAGGTTCTCAGCCTAACTAAACCCAAAGGCAAGATATATAAAACGAAATCCCACGGCCATTTTATTACACAAGTAAATTAGTCTTAAAACCATTTAAAAGAGAAGTAAACCACAAATTAATCTCTTACTTATCATGTATATCCATTAAAATGAGTGCAAACGAATGACTAATGTCAAATTGTTTCTGTTACATAGAAACATTTGAAACTATTTAACTGTCAGCAAAAAAACGAGCTCAGGATATTTTTAATATGTTTTCTGCAAAATGTGTTTAAAATCATATATTCAATATATATGTATAAATAGTATTTGGCATTAAAAAACTTACAATGGTTGATATACTATACAGCACAACTCAACCAAATCCTGTATATTCAATAGATAGGTATAAATAGTATTTGTCATTAAATAACCTAAAATGTTTGATATGCCATAAAACCCAACTCAACCAAATCCTGTATATTCAATATATATGAATAAGGAGGATTTGGCATTAAATAACCTACAATAGTTGATATGCCATAAAACCCAACTCAACCAAATCCTGTATATTCAATATATATGAATAAGGAGGATTTAGCATTAAATAACCTACAATGGTTGATATGCCATAAAAACAAACCAAATCAAACAATCCTTTTTTAATGCCATATATTTAGTACTTTCGTCAATTTCATTTGGGGTCTAAAATTCTTAAGAACAATCTCCTTGATTTAATTGAATCAAAGTTCTTCGATTCTCTGGGATAAATAATCAAAGAAATTATCATAATTGTTTCACAACCAGCTGGAATTAAAAGTAGATAGGTGATTTCATTTTCACCTCCATATTCTTTATTGTCCTTGAGTTTCTTTTTTCTGGCATAGGCAACGACACATTTGATCCAAGTTCCATCAAAGCCATGTTCATCTTGGTGCATTAACTACCCTATAGATCCTATTGACGACGCCATACTAAGCTTTACTTAGATCTAGCACTGGAGGTTAAGGTTGACTACAGTACCGGTAATTTAGTAGGCGTCCCTCTTTGCATTAAGTAGGTTTCACTTCGGTGATTTGATGGGTACACTTGCCCAGTCAGCTGGGGCTGTAGAATACACCGACAGCACCTTTACAAAGGGGTAAGACCCCCACGTAACGAGTGTTCTAGATATGACACTAAACAATCTGATGATGAATTTCCAGTAACGCTGGAGCTCTGGGAAATGCGGAGCACTCCATCATTGACATGACTCCCAGCTCCACCTTGGCCCGAAGTGGTAGCTCCTGATAGGGTCAAATCTATGGTCAAATTATACTGTGTATTTATGTTAAATTGAATTTTTTGAAAGAAAAATGTTCATTTGTATAAAAATGTAACAAAGGTTGATATTCCATTAAACCCAAACAAACAAACTGATGGGAATACATGCTTTCAGTCTGACTTGATCGTTAGCACTTTGACAAAGCCGTTTTCACAAGATATTTTCACTTTCTCAGCTATGCTCAAGACTTCCTTAAAACAGGAATAAAATAAATAAATAAGGTTTCTGAACCATCACTTTTTGATCAGATCTCTTAAGTTCTAGGCGAGGTTCGAACTCGTATAAGACAGAGTCTGTCTTAAATACCTCTCTTTTTGATCGATATACGTCAGTCCGTCTGCCGGATCAAAATAAAATCTACCCACATAAATACCTTGGACATATACTACTGCACTCACTTTTAGTGGCAGAATTGATGGTGGTAATTAATATAGTTTATTATTAGATTTAAAAAAAACAATATTTGTAGCTTCTTTAGAAAGGAACACACAGACTTCATCTAGACAGATTCTGGTTTGTGCATATGCATGGTGCATCCAATAAGTTTCCAGACTTTTTTGTACAGGCATTTAAAATTGGCGTAGATTCTTGCTATACATCGTATGAGGTGACTGACCAATATTAATGATTTCAGGTTCAAATGAAATGCTAAAGCAGCAATTGGGATACACCCAACTAAAGCCTGATTGTCACAGCTGGTGAATTTCAAAAATGCAATCTGGATGTGAGCACACTTTAGAAGAACAATATGCAATAAAATTCCGTTTTAAACTTGGAAAAATGCCAGAGAAACGTATGGAATGCTTCTGACTGCTTTTCGACCATCTTCCATGAATCGAGCACCAGTTTTTGAGTGGCATAAGAGATTCACGGAAGGCAGGGTGTCTGTGAGGGATGATGAGAGGTTTGGGAGGAGTAAGGAAGTCAATAGACCAGAGTTGATTGGCCAAAAGGTTAGGGATAGGGTTACTATGTTGAGGTTTTAAGGGAGTTCAGCAAGAGATTCCTAGGGAAGAGGCCAGCTCTCTTCAAATCGGGTCAGTGGCATTTCCACCAGGACAATGCACCAGTCTACAACTCCATCCCTGTCACAGACTATTTGACCAAGGTGGACATCAAGACAGTTCCTCATCCTCCCTATAGTCCAGCCCTTGCTCCCTGTGACTTGGTTATTACCTAAGCTGAGAGGCTGTCGTTATGAGACAATTGAGCAGATAAAAGAGGCTGTGACGAAGGTCATTGACACGCTCACACAAGAGGACTTCCATGGGGCGTTCCAGAAGTTTTTGGAACGGTACAACAAGTGCATTGCAGCCGGAGGAGATTACTTTGAAGGGTTATAGAGTTTCATGTGTGTACTATGAATAAAAGTTCCCATACGAAAAAAGTCTTGAAACTTATTTAATGATCCTCGTATCATTGGTCAGAAGGGTCAAATTTTAATTTCTTGCATGGTTCCTAGTGGGTCAACATTCTCTCTCATTCGTGCATTGTTGTATATTCTTCTTGGGACATTTAGCTGCAGTGGCTTATCATGTGCTTAAGTGTTTCATATTCTTGAGGGAGTTACCGTTCTGGACTGTGACATCGTATTGAGTGAGTTCAAACTCCAGTCGCGCTATTACGTTCACTTTTGGACTAATACTCTTCGGAAAGTCATAAACTTTCTTATACCTCCAGCCGACATGGCTCTTGAAGCAAGAAGAATCTACGATAAACTTTCAGCATGGGTTACGGTTGGTTGGTTGGTTGGGTTTTATTGCATATTAACCTTTGTAGGTTATTTGATGCAAAATCAATTTTAATACAAATAATCAGTTCTATTTCGAACAGTTCAGTTTTACATAAGTACACAGTTTAATTGTCAAAAACATTTCGACTTCAAGTTCTTCAATTTAGTCAAACAGTTCTTATTAAAACAATTCTGTTTAGTATAAGTATAGTTTTTGCCCAAACAGAGCTAAATGTCAGAACAGTTCTATTTGAAACAATTCAATTTAGTATAATTACGCAGTTTAAATATCAAAACAGTTCTCTTTCAAGTAGTTCAGTTTAGCATTAGTACGCATTTTAGTCTATTTGATCCATAGATAGGACCCTTATCAGGTGCTACCACTCCAGGCCAGGGTGAACCTGGGAGCGATGGCAATGAAGGTGTACTCCCCATTACTGGAACCTTATCATCAGATTATTTAGTTTCATATCCAGGACACTTGTTGGTGTTGGTCTTACCCCTCTGCAGGGATACAGTCGGTGTATTCTATCGCCCCAGCCGACAGGGCCAGCATCGGTTACGAGACGCCGGTCAATTCTGTGAATTAGATCGTTTGGGAAAAAGAAGAAATGTCAGTCGAAGAGACATTTCTACTCTGACTGATTGAAGGTATGTCTTACATGCAAATGTTGGAACGCTTGCAATTCAGTTTAAGGATGGGTTGGGCACTAAATAACTCACAAAGGTAGATATGCAATTAAACAAATAAACCAAACCAAACCAAACCAAGCCAAACTAAACCAAACCATACTAAACTTAGCCTATACTCTCAACTCATTGAATTAATCCTAACAAGTTTTTCACTCCAGTGTTAGCTGATGGTCTTTCACTGACGTCAGAGTGACAGAAAGTCTTCTCAGGTCTCCAGGACTCTTCTCGGTATTCTGGCCGATTTGAATGGACTAGATTCTTCCTCCGATTTCCAATTCTTCCCGGATTTTTTTCCTAATCTTTGGATACCGTTCCAGATGTACTAACTGCAACTGTTATTATTACAACCTTTATTATTATTATTATTATTATTGTTATTTACTCATTAGAGTTTTTTACATTAGCTTTAGTTGATGGTCTTTCACTGATGTTTGAGTGACAGCAAGTCTCCTCAAGTCTCCTGGACTCTTTTCAGTATTCTCGCCGTTCTCAGTAGTGCAGTAGTTTGGATGGTCTCCACTCGTCCGCCAATTTCCAAGTCCTCCAGTCCCTTTAGTAATCCTTTAGCTACTGTTCCAAACGCACCAATTACAATTAGTATTGTTGTCGCCTGCATGTTCCATAGTTTTTTCAATTCCCTTCTTTTTACATTCTTTCAGTTTTATTCTGTGGTCAGCCGGGACAGCAAAGTCGACAATTTTGCTGATTATTATAAGGTCTGGTCTTCTGGTCGAGATTAGGAGATCCGTGTGTATGTCAAAGTCCCATAGGAGTTTATGTCTGTAATTTTCTGGGACAGGTGCTGAGTTGTGTATTATCATTATTATATTTATTATTATTCAAGGTTTTGTTTTTTTTGCTGCTTTTTGATTACAACTAATTTGATGACATTGCCGAATAACAAAGTTTGTACAAGTCTTGACGAGGTTCGAACTCATGTGATCTGATGCTTCGATGAAGCCTAGATAATAGCACCAGCTGCTCAACCAGTTAATCTGCGAGAGGCTCAGCTAAACCTATAATTCACTCCTTTCAAAATCTGTTTATCTTTTCAGTCTCGAGGGTCAAAGCGCTGAATTGCGACCTCCAATACGCGAGTTCGAACTCCGTTCGTGTTATCACGTTCACTTTCGGACAAATCCTTTTGAGAAAGGCATGAAACCACTATTCCGCGCGGTAATGATTTGAATCGTATCAATGGTGTACTTCTACAAGGATGCTTTTGGCATTAAATAACCCACAATTTTTGCTATGCCATTAAACAAAGAAACAAACCAAACCATCAGTGCCATGTTTTACACACAATAAATGTTAATAGCATATATATATATATATATATATATATATATATATGTGTGTGTGTGTGTGTGTGTGTGTATTGAGTGTATATATTTAAGTTAGGAGAGCGAAGACACGGAATCAACGTTGCTTGCCCACGGTCAGTTTCTCGCCTATGCATCTACCTGACTAAGTTGGCCTGATGAACGCATAGGCGAGAAAAGTATAGTTGCCAAGCACCACAGAGTCAGTATCTACGCTATCCATATATATATATATATATATATATAGTTCATTTTTTATTGCAGATTTCATGAATCGCCATTCCTAAGACAACACTAAAGTATATCGTTACAATTACATCTAAATCCACTCAGATTGTGCGTATTTGGGCACCTTCTCTCGTTAAAATGGATCTGTTTGTAAATCATTTATATTACAGAGGAATTCTTGAAACCATATAACTATGTAAAATTATTAGTATTGAAATACTTGAAACCATATAGCTGTGTGCCTTCAAATGACTACAGTTAAATAGGAATAATTGTTTGAAATCATTGAATCGCGTAAAAGATATTAGTATTGAATAGGAATACTTGAAACCATATTACTGGGTAAAAATTATTTGTATTAATAACTGTAAGTTTACGAATGATAATTTTTAATTATTTAAAACGACAACTTTACTTATAAAAAATGATTGACTTCAGCATGGATTGTCCAAACAAGAGATCAGATGCCATGATGACCAACCGACCAAGCTAGCAACCAACCAACTTTCTATAGAATCTAAGACAGCTCAGAACGCAGGAAATCGGCAAAATATAAAATATTCTAAATGTCTTTCATTTATCTATTTTTATTGTATTTCATTTAATCTTCCAATTTCTATTTATTTATTTTTTTCGCAACTTTTTCTTTCTTTTTTAAGACTGTTAAGAATGGTTAAAATCAGAAAAATAATAAAGCATGAAATTTGATAATGCTTCGTCTGCTGCTTTAAAAAAAATGGCTTATGTATTGGCCCCAGGGTGATATGAGGTAGCAGTGATTAGATATTTTTCACAAGAGGTATATAGCCTAGTTGACTGGGGCTGTAGAATACACCGACTGAATCTCTGCAGAGGGGTACGACCCTCCACGAACAAGTGTCCTGGAACAATCAACGCTGAAGTCAATCATGTTTTTAATAAGTAAAGTTGTTGTTTTAAGTAATTAACAATTATCATTCGTAAACTTACAGTTATTTAAACGAATAATTTTTACCCAGTAATATGGTTTCAAGTATTCCTATCCAATACTAATAATAAAATAACCTGACGGTAAGGTTTCAGTAATGGCGTAGCTTTGGGGAATGCGGAATACTCCTTCATTGTCATTACTCCCAGGTCCACTCTTGCCCAGAGTGGTAGAACCTGATAGGGTTCTCCCAATGGGTCTAATAGAAGTGTTGGACATTTTAACTGAATGAAAACAAATGACGTGCTAAATAAACTGGTTAGAAATAAAACTGTTTGATCATTTAACTGTGAGTAAAGAAATGATTGATGTTTAATTGAATTGTTAGTAATACTTAGAAGCATTTAACTTTATTGACTTATGCTAAAATGAATTGTTAAAATAGAACTGTTTAAACATTTTACTCTGTGTATCTACAAAAGGTGTTAGCGAATTATATATATATATATATATATATATATATTAAAAACAGGAATTGGTATTAACTAACCAACAATGGTTGTTATACAATAAAACCAAATTGAACCAAATCCTAAACATTTGAACCAAACAAAACCAAATCCTACATATTTGATATATAAGTATAAAGAGGATTTAGCATTAAATAACCTACAATAATTGATTAGGCATTAAAACCAAATAAAACCGAATCCTCTATATTTGACATATACGAGGTACCTTTAATAAGTTTCCAGACGTTTTTCGTATGGGTACTTTTATTGATAGTACACACGTGAACCTCTAGAACCCTTCGAAGTAATCTCCTCCGGATGACATGCACTTGTTGTACCGTTCCAACAACTTCTGAAAGGACCTATGGAAGTTCTCTTGTGTGAGCGTGTCAATGACCTTCGTCACAGCTTCTTTCATCTCCTCAATTGTCTCATAATGACTGCCTCTATGTTTTGCCTTGAGCTTAGGCAATAACCAAAAGTCACAGGAAGCAAGGTCTGGACTATAGGGAGGGTGAGGAACTGTCTTAAAGCCCATTTTTGTAACTATGAGTAATAGTCTGTGACAAGGATGAAGTCGTGGACTGGTGCATTGTCCTGGTGGAAATGCCACTGACCTGATTTGATGAGTGCTGGCCTCTTCCCTAGAAATCTCTTCCTGAACTCCCTTGAAACCTCAATATAGTATTCCTTGTTGACTGTCTGTCCAGTGGGAACCCAGTGCATGTAGATCATGCTAGTGCTGTCAAAAAAAGGGATCATCAAAGGTTTGTGGGTGGATTTGCTCTGTCTGGCCTTCTTGGGTCTGGGAAAGCCAGCATGCTTCCACAGGGAACTCTGTCTCTTGGTCTCTGGGTCAAAACAGGTCACTAGAGCATCAAGAACTGCGTGATATGAATTGATCAGCTCGACTATCTCCCTGCTGTCATGACAACGTTTTTTTTTTAAACCTTTCTGAGCACCTTTGGGACAAACTTCGCGAAAATCTTTCGCATCCCCAGTTCCTCGCGAATAATTGTGTGTACAGTTCCCACACTGACATCAAACTGTGCACTTATTGTCTCTGTAGATACATGACGGTCTTTCTCTATGAAGTTCTTTATTTGGCCAATCAACTCTGGTGTATTGATTTCCTTACTACTACCACACCTCTCATCATCCCTCAAAGATTCCCTGCCTTCCTTGAATCTCTTATGCCACTCAAAAACTGATACTCAATTCATGCAAGATGGTCGAAAAGCAGTCAGAAGTTTAAAACAGAATTCTATTGCATATCGTTCTTTTAAAGTGTGCTCACGTCCAGATTGCATTTTTGAACTTCACCAGCTGTGACAATCAGGCTTTAGTAGGGTGTATTCCAATTGCTGCTGTAGCTGTTCATTTGAACCTGAAATCATAGAAATTGGTCAGTCATCTCATAGGATGTATGCAATTACAATTTGAATTCTTAAAAGTCTACGACTATTTTAAATGTCTGTACAAAAAAGTCTGGAAACTTTTTGAACAATCCACGTATGTATAAAAAGGATTTTGCATTAAATAACCTACAATGTTTGATATGCTATTAAAACCAAACAAAACCAAATCCTACAAATTTCATTTATAAGTATAAAGAGGATTTTGCATTAAATAACCTACAATGGTTGATATGCCATTAAAACCAAATCCTATATATTTGACATATAAAGAGGATTTTGCATTAAATACCCTACAATGTTTGATATGCCATTAAAACCAAATCCTATATATTTGACATATAAAGAGGATTTTGCATTAAATAACCTACAATGTTTGATATGCCATTGAAACCAAATCCTATATATTTGACATATAAAAAGGATTTTGCATTAAATAACCTACAATGTTTGATATGCCATTAAAACCAAATCCTATATATTTGACATATAAAGAGGATTTTGCATTAAATAACCTACAATGTTTGATATGCCATTAAAACCAAATCCTATATATTTGACATATAAAGAGGATTTTGCATTAAATAACCTACAATGTTTGATATGCCATTAAAACCAAATCCTATATATTTGACATATAAAGAGGATTTTGCATTAAATAACCTACAATGTTTGATATGCCATTAAAACCAAATCCTATATATTTGACATATAAAGAGGATTTTGCATTAAATAACCTACAATGTTTGATATGCCATTAAAACCAAACCAAAACAAAAAAGAGGCATAGAAATATCCAAAGAGTTCTGTAACAAATTTGTCTATCAACATGAAGAAAGTATAGAGAAGAGAAAAACAAGACCTTATGTTATCAATTTTGATTAATTAAGGATTAAAAGTGTACCCATACAGCTACCATATGTGCTATTTGGCACGGTGATGAGGATCCTGAGACAATTTTTTAAAAAATCTTCCATTCTCAATTTAGAATGATAATGTATCTCGCTCTTAGATCTTTTGAACATATTGATACAAGATAAAAAAAAAATAATGTATCAGTAGCCATTATCTTTCAAAAAAGGAAATAAAAGCTGATCCATCTAAAATGATAACTTAACATCAGTGTTACTGAACTTTGACCTTATGAGGGGCATCTAAGTAGACGGTGGTTTACATGAGGATGAGAGCCTTCCAGAAAATTGGTTAAGAAAATCTAATTTTAAAATCGTTCGTAAATAAGTAAACTTAAAAATTTCTTAAATACCAACTTAATTTTGTTTTGAACCAAAGATAACAGAATTATAATATATACATTAAAGTATTATATAATGAAACCGGGCCATTGGCCTAATGTTTAGAGTGTTAGCCAATGGTCCATGAGACCCGGATTTAATCCCAGGTCGAGTCATACTAAAGACTCAAAAAATGATACTTGATACCGCGTTGGTTAAAACTCAGTATTATAAGGTAAGGATCAAGACAAAAGTGTAGCAATCCAGGGAATGGAGTAGCGCCCCACCTACATCTTGGTGTCGTAGGCTATTGAAAAGGGAGCTTTTGGGTCACCCTCGACTAAGGTTGCCAACAATTATTATATAATGAAATGAATATTATTTGGTTGTATTTATTAAGAAATTCAACAGTATTGAAATTCTGTAGCCAATATAGTAGGGCAATGGAGATAAAAGAAGTATAGAGTACCACATTACTCCCAGGTCAACTTTGACCTGGAGTGAGAATACTTGTTAGAGTCCTCCGCCCTGTCGGCTGAAGCTGTAGAATAAGCCAACTGAACCTCTGAAGAGAGTAAGATCACTCTAACAAGTTGATTGGTTGGTTGGGTTTTATGGAATATCAACCTTTGTAACCCCAATTAGTGTCCTAGGTGTAATACAAAACTATCTGATGGTCAGCCTTCCTTCCTGAAGCATTACCGAGTGAGGAGTAATCCTTCATTCCCATTACTCCCAGGTCTACGTTGATTCTTCTTTGTACAACCTGTAAGGGTCCTTTCTTTGGATCAAATAGAATTATTCTATGATTTACTATTATTAAAATCATTTTCCTGGATGTAAACAAATGAATAAGATTAAATCGAATTATTACAGTTAGTAATATCTGAAACCATTTGACTGTGTGAAAATAAATAAGATTTAACTAGTTCAAAAATGAAGTAACCTGTAAACTATTTGCTTCTAAATCATATATATATATATATATATATATATATATGTGTGTGTGTGTGTGTGTGTGTGTGTGTGTAGTATTTAGCATTAAATAATTTACAAGGGTTGATTAATCCAAATAATCCAACTAAATAACCTGTGAGGGTCTCAAATAGGAGTCAAATAGTTCTGTTTGAAAATTATTCTTATTTGACAAAAATACTTGATATCATATAACTGTAAATTATTTGTATTAAGAATAGCTCCTGAAGGTTATATTTTTTGACTGCGGATTATCATAAATTTACTCTTGGCGAGTTTTTCATACCAGCGTTAGCTGATGGTCTTTTATTGGAGTCTGAATCACAGAAAGTCTCCTCAAGTTTCCTGGTCTCTTCTATGTATTCTGGTCGGTCTTAACAATGCTGTATTTTATATGGTCTCTATCCGTCCTCCGATTTTCAACTCTTCTAGCCTAACATCTTACAAAGCCTTTGGGGATCGTTCCAAGGGCACCGCCATCACCTTCATGTGCCATTGCTTTTTTACTTCTCTGGCAAGGTCTAAGTATTTGTCCCTATTTTCATTTGATTTTCGCTATGTGGCCGGAGGGGACAGCAAAGTTCACTAGTCAGTAGGTGTATTTGTTTGGTTTGGTTTGGTTTCTTTTGTTTAATGGGATATCAATCTTTACAGATTATTTAAAGCCAAAGCTATTCTCCTAGAAGAACACTCGTGGTACCATTTAACCCATAGCTAGGAGGATAAGGGGGTTCATTCCTTTCCCAAGTGTATGTGCTCGAAAGTGAATGCAAAAGCGCGACTGGAGTACGAACTCGCTTACTACGATTCTGCAGTCCATCGCTTTAACCATTACACCACGAGGACACCTCTATTATTATTATTATTATTATTATTATTATTATTATTATTATTATTATTTGTAGGAGTAGTAGTAGTTGTAGAAGTAGTAGTAGTAGTAACTTGAAACTATACGATAGATGGCTCAAAATTTCATGGGCTGAATGTGACGAAATTAGGTATATTTTTCAACATTTTTCTACTCCGTGTGGTATGCATATATATATATATATATATAACTGTGACCCAGCTAAAATGGCACATCAAAACATGTAAAACTCTTTAATTTAGTGAATAAAGCAATTCCCTGTCCAATTTGAAACTGGTTAATAATTCGAACTGAACTCATCCAACTTCTCTATTTAACGGAGATAACAATGAAATTACTTCCTTAATAAGAACATTAATATGATCATAGACGTCTGTTACAACGGAAATCCAACGAGTATAGGTTCGTCTCGTAATAAATAAAATCAAGAGAATTGTACTCAGACATGTGAAGAAAGAAACGAAACAATTTCGCAGATTGAAAGTTTTCTTTTCTTTTTTTCTAGGAAGCGCTCTCCGTCATCCATAATCGATAGTTTGCCATTTTTACAGTAGTAGTATGATGACATAAATTATGATTTCTTTCTGAACGGCGTTAGCCTTGTTAATAAGCACTTATTTGAGAATATACTGTACCAGACAACCTTTCTCCTCTTCTTCCGCCTTCAAGTCAGTCATCTTTCCAACCCCCCTCTTCTTTTCCTATCTCAGGAACGCACTCTTCTCTTCCTCCTCGCTGTGCTTTTTAATCTCCTCCCCTTCCTTGCTGTCTTCCTAATCTCCTCTTCCTGTTCCTCACGTCACATCACTCCTCCTTTCTGTTAATTCCTCTGCCTACATCGAAGCTCTTCCTCCGCCCCTCTTTATCCACTCTCTTCTGTCGTAATCCTTTCCCTCATCACCCTCCTCCAGCCACTCCTCATTATCCCAGATTGACTCTCAATCAATCCTTTTCAGAAAACTGCTCTTCTCTCTCCCTCCCCCTCTACCCTTGCTCTTATTTAATCAGATTAACCACTAACAATTCTTCGACTTCCGGCGCAATTTCCGACATAACCAGACCCCCACCATATTTTACATTCACTCTTTCCTGTCCGCTTAACTGTCTTTCTATCCGTGGTTTACTTTGGATTCGTCTCTACCCTTCCCGGTCTGTCCGTTTATTCTTCGGTCACACAAAATGGCCAGTTTGAAAGACTCTCCTTCAGTTTCCAGTCTGTCATTCTGAGGATTCGTGTCGGTCAGTTTGTCATTTGCCCGTCCTTTCAGGTTAAGCTTCAAACGAGTTACACGCTCGGAAAGTTGCTAAGTTGCAAAAGTCCAAAAGATCAGAAAAGGGCGTGTGAAATGCATATTGTACAGACTATTGCCGGTGCCATAAGTAAGCAGTTTTCTGCGTGACTCTTCTGTACATATAACCAAGGTTATAAACTAGAATGGAGACGGTCAAATAAAAGTTTTAAGGTGAGTAATTTTGATTCAGGGTAAAATCTTGTATGAGTGATCTTTATATATATATATATATATATATAGTGTGTGTGTGTGTGATCAATTGGCAAAAATGTAAAGCAATACCACGATGAAATATCAATGGTAAACGCTGTCAGAAGTGTAGATTATCACAGTTCGCTTGAAGTTAGCAGATATGAAACTAAGAGTATATATACCAATCTCTCTCGATATATATATATATATATATATCACTTAACTCATACCGAGAGGCGGAAGAGATAGATTTGGCATATATATATATATATATATATATATATATATATATTGTAATTAAGACCCGACGGCTCTGTTTTCAATATAAACTACAGCAAAGTTAGTGAAAGTCATTGCTCCTTTATCTGGATTGCTCCACTTACCCTTGATCCGTATTTTATAATGCTAAGTGTTAAGTAGGCATCAAGTACCTTTTTTAGAGTTTTTGGTATGACTCGACCAAAGATTGAAACTCGGTATCCCGGACTATTGGCGAACGCTCAAAAACCTGCCGATTGCAGGTTCTCGAGGCAGAAGATATGGATAAGGCTTATATATATGAGTGTGTGTGTGTGTGTGTGTGTCTGTGAGTGTGTTTGTCAGAGAGAGAGAGAGTGTGTGAGAGAGAGAGAGGGGGGAGATGCAGAGCGAAAGCGATAAGTTTACATGTATATGGTCAATTTTTAAGTAGAGTTCACGAGGTTTTAAATTGAGAGTTTTCCTTCTTCTAGACAGGTTGCCATATGAAAGATAAAGAGCCCAGTCTGTCAAGATAATACTTTTTCCAAGGGTATTATCACTCTGTGAAATGTAAGCCGTGTCCATTTAACCGGATGATAACCATTACACCATTTCACTTTATATATATATATATATATATATGAAAGAGAGAGAGAGAGAGAAAGAGAGAGAAAACAGCAATATACAAAATAATTTAGTAAATAATTAGAATCCCGCACTACATTTACGTAACCGTATGATATTAAGAACAGTGTTGTATTTAGACCTTCGACCCGGCCAAAAATGCCATCCAAGGTGATGCACCGGAAGGAAGTGACACATTCTAATGGCAGTTATGAGAGGAAATCGCGTGGGCTGAAATTGGCTAACAAAATGGGACAAGCTAAAATTCCTTTGGTACACTCATAGACTGATGCACCGGAAGAGAGTGACCTGTGAACTGCATGACAGTTATTTCCACTCGATGACGATCAAAAATGCCATTCCAAAGATCGAGTAGGTGATTGAGTGGACGTTGAACTATTATATAACTCAGTCAAGACAGAAGTCAGACAGTTGGAGTTGGAGTTATTGACGAGATGTGGAAGGGAAGGCCACACCAGGCAGGAGGGGGTCCTTGGGGCCCTGATGAGTTGGGGTCCAGAGAAGTTTCTGATAAGATGTAGTAGAGAAAGCCAGCAGAGTGAGCCCCCGGGCCTCCGGTTGAGCATCAGGAGAACGAGAAAGACACACGCTAATGGCCATAAGAGTGGGGGTCAAAATATTGCAGTTTCCGTTCGGTCTCCAACTCCCTCTCACCATAAAACCTTGAATAACCTTTTCGAACCCTTACAATAAAGTGAGAGGTACATATTTTTCTAAAGGAACCTTCGCTTGTCTATCTATCATTGTGTCTGTATGTATCCAGCATTTATATGTATATGTGTATATAAGCAATATTTATTATGCGAGTATACAACAACAGCTTATACTGCAATCTCAAGAAAATACCAAACTCACGGAGGTGTCCTCTTAGTGTAAAAGTTAAAACGCTGAATCGTAGTAAGCGAGTTCGAACTCCACTCGCGCTATTACGATCACTTTCGGACAAATATGATTGGGAAAGGTATGAACCCCCTTATCCTCATAGCTATAGGTTTAATAATACCACTACTGTCCTTCTAGAAGGGCTGGTTTGGCATTAAATAACTCAAGAAGGTTGATGTGACATTAAAAACTACAAATCTAACTCATTCACTCCCTTCACTTCGAAAAGAAAAGACTTGAAAGATTTATCACGAATGTTAACTGAAGAAACAATTATCTAATTTGTTTACCGGGTTATATATGCTACCAAATGCAATATATTGAAAAGTCCCAATTGACATTGGAAAATTACAATGGATATTTTACATTGGAATAAAAACTACTGGTACAAAAATCTAGAGATTTTAACAAACGCAGCCCTCTAGAATAAAATTTCCGCTTAAAAAACCCCACTATTTTAAGAGAGATGCAAATTTTACTATCATAGGAAGAATAATAAGAAGAAAAAAACATTGGACAACATCACAGTCATAACAGCAACACACAAAGGTAAATATAAAAACTGTCTCCAAACATTGATCCCAAATAGATTTAACATCAAAGTAAACAATCCTCAAAGCACCACCTTGAAATAACATTGACAAATATAGGAGATACATAAACACCTAAATAAAGGCAAATGCCAGAATTAAATAAACGACTAAATCAGCTACGGCTAATCTGAATACACGCCTGGCGCAAATGTCTTCAAAGTCAGGAGATCTAGCTCGGTGTTTATGATATCCATATTTACCAACCCCTCCGTTCAGGCAGGATATGACACAAGGTCAATTTTTTAAGAAGAGTTTAACAGGTTTGAATTCAGAGTTTTCCTTCTCCTAGACTAGTGGCCTCACTAAGGCTGAAGAACCCAGTTTGCCCTACTATTTACCCATAGCTAGTGGGAGAATAATTGGATTCATGCCTTTCCCAAGTGTATCAGTGCTATGTGAAATGCAATCAGTCTCGTCCAGGATTTGAACTCGTGCTGCCGTGTCCATTTCCTACGACGATAACCATTACACCACGGACACGGTGTTTATGATATCATAAAACGTTTTGATCAAAACTCTTGGATACCAAAAAATGATTTTCATTCAATGAACTGATATACAACGTAGCAATTTCATTTTTTCGCCCATTTTTTGAAATATTAACTCTTTTAAAAAACATTTTGAAACCTCTTTTGTAATTTGCTTTTTCAATGAAAAAAAAACACTATAAAGAAATTTGGCTAATTGTCCAATCACTTTTGCTGATCTCTCTCTCTCTCTCTATATATATATATATATATATTAGGATAGCGCAAACTTAGAAATTTATAAAACTGAATATATTCAGCATAATCGACAACAATATCAACAACAGCATCATCATCATCAACAACAACAACAACAACAACAATAATAATGTGACAATTATAGCACTTGTGATTGGTGCTCTTAGTACAGTCAATGAAGGACTATTAAAGGGACTGGAGGACTTAGAAATAAGAGAACGAGTGGAGACCATCCAAGCAACTACATTATTGATAACGGTTAGAATACTGAGAAGACTCCTGGAGATTTGAGGAGACTTGCTGTCACTCAAACTTCAGTGAGAGACCATCAGCAAAAACTGATGTGAAAAACTCTCAAGGAGTAAATGATAAAATTAATTAATAAAATTAAATAATAAAATTAATTAACAAAAGCAACAGAAAATAATGATTCAACATGATAGGGTAAATATACTAACAAATCATGAAATTAATAGACTATGTCCACGGAAAACACCACGTAGTATTAACTAGACCACTCTTCCCAGAATGCTTCATTGACTAGATCACTCTTCTCATCATTGCCCACGCAACATTATATAAATCGATACTCCTCATATCGGAATTACTTGGTTTGATAATCCGGCAGACGAGAAACTGACAGCCGCTAAGTCCTGCTGACTGTGTCTACGAGATCCACTCTTAGATCTATAAATGCTATATAACCGATATTTAGTGCACTTTGATTATGAATATAGCAAACTACATTATATATATATATATATATATATAGCCTTTGAGATTTAAAAAAGAAATCACTCGACCTACGGTCGATAGTAGGGGTAAATTTGTTTGCCCTAAAATCGTTTTACTCGACCGACCCCATTTTCACAAATAGTAAGTAAAGTTGGCGAGCGTGGTCGAGAGCGACAAGAAGTCTTCCTTTTCAATAGCTTCTACATTTAGGTGTAGGGGGGGGCGCTAGATTGCTCCACTTTACCCTTGATACGTACCTTATATTGCTGAGTGTTAAGCAATGAGATATCAAGTACCATTTGAAAAGTCTTTGGTATGACGCGACCTGAGATTGAAACCAGTTCTCCCAGACCATTGGCGAACACTCTACCCACTTGGTCAATGGATCGGTTCTATTAATAATAGTCAATAATTTTTTAATGCTATGTGTCCAGCAGGACACATAGCGTAACGTTTATAGTCGTTGGTTCCCTAAACTTCTAGAGAGACGATAATCTGGAGGTTGCAGGTTCAATCCTGACTGCAGGTGAGTAACAATACAGGAATACTTAGCACTTTTACCTGGTTATGGTAAACGGAATTAGAATAAATGACCCCCGTGGATTAAATAAAGGACGTGGTTCGAAGTTCCGTGTAGGCTCCCGAATTCGACAAGAAACACATGAAGAAGGACGGAGGAAATATCGACCGAAACGTTTGGAATATAACAATAAAGATGAAGACAAGAGTCCAAAAATCTTAAACGATATAAATAATTTTCAATTCGAGTTATTCTCGTGCTCACGCAGTACAATAAGTAGCAGCAAGCAATAGTTCCGAGGCGTACCAGACGAAATCCAATCCGCTAGATCAAAACGGAGGCGGTTTGTTGATTTTACAAAAACTATATATCCACAGAAAAAAAAAGAAATTAGTTTAAACACTAATCCTAAGAATATATTTGTAACAAACACAATGTTAAAGTTGTATTAATATTAAGATCATTGAAATAATAATTAAATTTGAATAATCGTTTCCAATAACTAATTGTCCGGATTGTCTTCAGTCTGGACAACGGAAACATCTCTGTTCCCCTGTGGAAGCCTTAATCATACAAATGTTTACAATGACCGGACATCCAAGAGAGAGGTGGGGGTCATTCTAATTTCCATTTGTCAGATCTTCTTTTGATTAATTGCTATATATTTTGGAGAAGCGACTTCCTTTTCTTTAATCAGACATGTCGACGGTAATCTGGCGGAAGGCACAAGACCAAAAAATTTACTAATGTCATTGTAGGTCATTCTAAGTAATTTGTGAATCTCAATGGCATAAATTTTTGTGGTAAAAAGAATCAGTTTTCCTTTTTCTATATTTGAAGAGACACGTTCCATTGCAATAGTTGGTCGACCGCCGGGCGACTAGATGAATAACTTTAATCGCCCGAGTAAGTTTTTACTCCACAGAGTCGATCGGGCGTGTATATATATATATATATATATATATATATATATATGCATCTATATATATATATATATAGGTATCCGTCCTGTTAAATTTTTCTTCGTGTTTTTGGTTTACGTCAGAAACACATAACAGGATGGGAATAAATTCATAATCCTAAAGTAACCGGTCTTTGGTTTTTCTTAAAGATATATATATATATATATATATATAGAGAGAGAGAGAGAGAATTATGAATGTCTTAGATGGAACCGATTTTTTGACGATGATGCATTAAACTTTTCGAGAATTTGTTGTTAGCGAGATGAGTGACTTCACAGTGAAGACACTGATGACATTATACAGTGGCTAAACTAAATTATATTTACCCGGTTTTGGAATTTGCTCCGAGGGTACCGGGCCTCAGCTAAGCCGCCTAGCATAAGTATATCGTGAAGTAGCTACAAGTATAGATTCACATTACATTAGAGATTTGGGACAAGTTAATCTATGATCAGCAAGGTCGCCTGGTATACGTACAGGGAAACTTAGCAAAGGCTAGCATAATTCACATTGCAATGAACCTCCAGATTTGGTGAATCTATGAACAGCAAGGTCACCTGGCATACATGCTAGGAGACTTAGTAAAGGCTAGCATAGCCTATGAAAAGCATTGACCAGCGCCAAACAAATTTCCACCTCCTAAAATCCCCACTATAAAATAGACCGTGCGTCAAATCCTGCTTGGTGGAAGACACGGACTAATATAGCTGGCTAAACTACATTCATTTACTTCGACTATTTATTTTTTCTCGCTTCTTTTTTTTTTCGTATTAATCGTCAATCCTTTTTAAAATACTACAAACACCATCTCGATAGTATCTCTCGTTCATAGATCCGTTCAAACCAAGCTTTGATAAAGTAACAAGTTTATAAAGGTTAGTTGTTGTGGAGTTTGACTCGAACTCCTGCGCTGTTCACACTCAGTTAAGACGGCATAATTTTCGCTTGAAACTGGTCGTCCAAAACGAGGCTGGTTGGTGAGAAATAAATTTTCTTGATGCTTATATCTTTATTTCTGTTGTATAAATATTCGTCGAGACCTTCAGAAACTGATCAACTGTGTTTAACGTATGCTGCATCTCAAATGCCTTACATGGTCACCCAATGAATCAGATCATCGATTATCACGACATATCATCCAATCCAGATTTATTTCAAGCCTAAAAGTTTGGGAATCGCCTTCATCGTACATTTTTTTTTTGTTGTTGGTTGGTTAGGTTTTATGGCATATCAACCTATGTAGGTTATTTAACACCAACTCCATTTTTATGTCATCATCATCATGTCGCGCTGGTACTATTTACCAACCCCTCCGCTCGGGCAGGATATGACACAAGGTCAACTTTTAAGCGGAGTTTAACAGGTTTGAATTCAGAGTTTTCCTTCTCCTAGACTAGTTGCCTAACCATGTCGCGCTGGTAGCACGGATATCCCTGACCCTCTCTCGCCACTCCTCCCTATTAATCATCGCCTCAGGCAGGTCTTCAGGACAACATCCCGTATCCTCACATAGCTGCTGAATGTATGTTCGTGCTGGTCGTCCTGCTTTTGCACGGCCATGTGTGGGGGTCCATAAGAGTACATCTCTTTTGAGTTCGTCCCTGCTTCTCCAGCAGTGTCCTGCATGTCTGGTTCGTCTAACTTGAATAGTTTTCGTGATAGGAGGCAGGTGGCCGTACAGTTGGTGTCTTGTGGGGTGTTGCCGCCAGGACTTGTTCAAGATTGCACGCAGCATTCTTGTGTATTTTTATGTAAATAATCTATTTTATTTCAAACAATTCAGTTTAGCATGAGTACGCAGTTTGATTGTCAAAACATTTCTATTTCAAACTATTCAGTTTATTCAAACAGTTCTAATTCAGCTAATTCAGTTTAGAATAAGTACAGATTTTGTTTATACACAGTTAAATGTCAAAACAGTTCTATGTTAAACAAATCAGTTTAATGTAAATACAGTTTCAATGTCAAAAAACATTTCCTTTTCAAATAATTTAGTTTAGCATAGGCACGCAGTTTAAATGTAAGTTCGGTTTAATTGTCAAAAACATTGCTATTTTAAGCTGTTCAGTTTAGTCAAACAGTTCAGTTTAGCATAAGTATACCGTTAGTTCTATTTAACCCATTGATAGGGCCCTATCTGGTGCTACCACGCCGGGCCAGGGGTGGACCTTGGAGCAATGACAATGAAGGGGTGTTCCGTATTCCCCAAAGCCCAGCATTACTGGAACCTCACCATCAGATTGTTTAGTGTCATATCCAGGACTCTAATTGGTGGGAGGTCTAACCCTTCTGCAAAGGTGCAGTCGGTGTATTCTACAGCCCCATTTTTTGTTCACTTGATTCTGATGAGTTGATTTTGCACACAACTTAAGGTTTTCAAGTCTTTTTATCGTATAGAGATTAGCCCACTGTTCTTATGGCCTGGGAGACCGTGGATCAATCTCTTGTCGAGTGTTACCAAAGACTCAAAAAATGGTACTTGATACCTCCTTGCTTAACAAGCAGCCTTTCAAGGGAAAAGTGGAGCAATCCAGAGAAATGGGTAGCACCCTCCCTTTCACTACGGTGAAATGGGTATTGAAAAGGGAGCCTTCGGGTTGGCTTCCATCACGGTCGCCAATTTTACTTACTTTACTAATACAATTAAAAATAGGGTTTCATAAAGTCATTCCTATTTGAATATAGACATTTGGTTTGAACACAGTTATATTTTTTCAAATGATTTCGCTAGAGAACTAAACAAAACTGGGGAACATGCGGTTGATCGCGATACCAATTGAGTTGGCACGCTTGAAACGGTCTTTAAAGGATTGAAAATAAGATTAGAACTGTTGGAAATTGGAAGAAGAATCGTAATCATTCAGATGGCAGCAATGTTGAAATCGGTTAGAATACTGGGAAGAGTTCTGGATACCTGGAGAAATTGTAATCCCTACAGTGAAAGCCCACCAGCTAACGCTAGTGTGAAAACTCACAAGGAAAAGTCAGGTGAAACCATTT
>CAUZXS010002131.1:107500-158737 GCA_963585895.1 Sepioteuthis lessoniana
CATCATATATATATATATATATATATATACAAAATGTTGCCCCAAAATAATTTGTTAACTAAGTCTTACTTCAAAGGAAATGGTAGAATGTTGGTGTTGGTGTACTGCTCATAAAGGATAGTGCCGAAATGAAATATGATTCTTAGTTTGCACCGACTTTATCCCAAAGATATTTATAACTCTTATATATATATATATATATATATATATATATATATATATATATATATATATATATATAAGTTAATAATGGAGTGTAATCCGACAATATATAGAGAAAAAAATGATAACAAGGTAATCCAAATAAGAGGGATTAATTAACTAGCAAAGACGACACTATAGCGATTCGTTTCTAATTTTTATAATCATTAAATAGCTTTTTGTCAGTTAATAAGAGAGTTATTATTTCCTGATAACACGAATTATTCTATTCAATTTTTATAATACGTAATAGTTTCAACAAAAGTATGAATGTATATTTTATCCCTAATTTTAAATAAGTTACATGCCACGTTTTAATTTTTCCGGATTCATTTTTTTTAAATTTCACTTGTGTTTAAATAAGTGGTAACGGTTTTTTTTTTAAGGATGTATGAATATTGTATGAATAAAAAATATTATTAGATGTTATATTTCCGCAGTAAAAGTTTTTATTGATTGAAAAAACTCTATTAAAAATACATTAAAAACTCTATTAAAAATGCATTAAAACCTTAATTTGAAAATTATTTTGATTAAATTTTTTTTCAAATCCAATTTTCGCCAGAAGCAAAATAAAAACACCCGGATAAAAATTTTCTTTCACGCAACATCTGATGATGGTCATCACGACCTGAAATAGATTCATAAGGACACCAAAGAAGGGAATTTTTAATTTTTTTGTTTCATAAAAAGAATTTTTTGTCTTCATATTGAATTTTGATGTATTCTTAATCCTAAATTAAGTATATGTCGATAGCTGTTGACATTGAGTACTCAATTTGGCCACTCCTACCCTTTGGATCTTCTCCACGGATTATATATATATATATATATATATATATATATATATATGTGTGTGTGTGTGTGTGTGTGTGTGTGTGTGTGTGTGTGTATAAACAGTGTATGGTAGTCACTATCTCATTTGATTGGTTTGTGGGTGACCAAATGCAGTATAATTGGAAGAGTGCTCAATATCTGTCATAGTGCTATTATATAATTTGGCAACCGTCGTCGAGGACGACAAGAAGGCTCCCTTTTTAATAGCTACTACCCCGAGATGTAGGGAAGGGAGCTACTTCTTTCCCTAGATTGCTCCACTTTACCCTTGATACGTACCTTAAATTGCTGGGTGTTAAGCAAGGAAATATAAAGTACCATTTTTAAAGTCTTTGGTATGACGCTTCCTGGGATTGAACCTAGGTCTCCCGCGACCTAGGCACCGTGCAGCAGCGGATAGAGGCGTTGAGTCTCTACGGTTCCAGGTGAGCATTGTCAGAAGATAGCGGTTTCAATTACTACCCAAGCCGGCCAGAGTGTTACTTGGTCAAAAACGTGGTGCGATAGACAACAACTATGGAAGGCAGTAATTACTGAGGATACGGTTACAAGACACAGCATTCCTATCCGAGGTTGCGGTTAATCACCTGAAAAAGGCCAGAGGTGAAATTTAGCCGAAATGTCATGAGAAAAAAAAAACTACTAAGATGAGGACAAAAGTCTGGAATTCAAAAAAATTCATCTTGGTTTTAGTTATTTTCATTGGACCACCAATCTACCTGTGTTATGGATGTCTTGAAAAAGTTTACAGCAGAAAAAGAAATAAGGTTGAGATGAAGAGATGACGACGGCCTGAGGTTCTTCAGATCAGGAACGATAAAATCAGACAGGTGGTCTCAGAAAAACTTCACTCTCTTTATTTCTTATGTAACAACCTCCTTCAAGACCAATATAAAAAAAGGAACACATGAATGTTTCGTTGAGCCCCGAAATATACATCGTGACGTGTCGCTTTCTATATCACTGACCTCCTCTTTTTAAAAATCCACGAAAGCCATTTGTGACCATCTCTCGCATCAACAGCGAGAATTCTCATGCTTTTTAACAGTATGGCATCAATATTAGATTACTGCCATATTTATTTATTTCAAAGCTTTTCTTTAATTGTCTTCCTTTTGACCGATTCTCCAAGTATTTTCTAAGCATTTTTATTTATTTATTTTCTTCCTTAAAACCAATTGTCCATGTTTTTTCGAAGAATTTTTTATTTATTTGCTTGTCTTCCTTTAGACTGCTTCTCCACGTATTTTCTAAGCAATTTCTTATTATTTCCTTGTCTTCATTCAGACGGCTTCTCCAACTCATTTCAAAGAATTTTTTCTTTTCTTGTCTTCCTTTAGACCGATTCTCCATGTATTTTCTGAGCAATTTTTTTTTATTTGATTGTCTTCCTTTAGACCGCTTGTCCATATACCTTCTAAGCAATTTTCTTTATTTGCTTGTCTTCCTTTAGATTGATTCTCCGTCTACTTTCAAAGCAATTTTTTATTTCCTTGTCTTTTTTTGGCCGGTTGTCCCAGTAATTTCTAAGGAATTTTTTTATTTGCTTGCCTTCTTATAGACTGCTTCTCCATGTATTTTCTAAGCAATCCATTAATTGTTTGTGTTTCTTAGACTGAATCTGTACGTCATTTAGACAAATTCTCCATTTATTTTCTAAGCAATTTTTTAACTGCTTGTCTTCTTTTAGAGTGAACCTCAACGTCATATATATATATATATATATATATATATATATATATAATCATATATATATATATATATAGATAGATAGAGAGAGAGAGAGAGAGAGAGAGAGAGATAAGAGCTACATTGTGTTTTATAGCCTTTTGTTGGAATAGTGATTTCATTATATGGCACCTTTTTCATTATTAACAGTGATTGAATATCCCCTGGAGTGAATTACTTCGTCCCTTTGAATTTCAAATCGTAGGATTGAGCCTTTTATTCTCTCTGGTAGATTCTAATTTATGCCTGCAGTATTTGTTTGTAATGTACAATCGTAATTTTTTGCACAGCTATCTAGGGAGCACATTTCCATAAAATCTTTCTTAGAGCTCCAATTCTTGAACTCTGGGTATATATATATATATATATATATATATATATATTGATCTGATGAAGTTCTGTTAATATTTTTAGAGCATTCATTTTTATCAATGCTTTAAACTGGATGGAAATAAATTTATTTTCCAAATGTGACTGATTGTTGTTTTTTTTAGGGGAAAATTATTTGCTCTGTGGATTTCATTTATATTGAGCTCTTTACCAGGAATATTTAAATTTAATACTCTATCTTAAAAAAATTGTTTTTTTTTTTTGTCCTGACTGGAATAATTCCCGATTCCGGATTTACTGGATTCCGAAACACAACCAGCTAGTCATTGGCGGGGACATGAATGCCCAAATCGGGAAAAACAGAAACTACAAATAAAGCCTTCACAACACGTCAAATAGGAATGGACAACATTTAATTGATTTCATGAGAAAAAATAGATTAACATGCCTCAATACAAACTATCAAAAAAGGGAGCGAAAATTATGGAACTACACATACGCGAACAATAGTAAGGCACAGATAGACTACGTCTTTATAAATAAGAAATAGAAAAATAGTGCGATGAATTTCGAGGCATACTCCTCTTTCGAGTGTGTATCCTCCGATCATCGAATAGTCACGGCCAAATTACGACTAAGCCTACGAAAAAACGCCACACGAACAGTGACCACTAAGCACTATGACTGGGCCCTACTTAACAACGGAGATATTAGAGACAAATATGTATTAGAATTTTGAAACAGATCCTAGACACTACAAGAGAAGACAGAAAAAGGTACCCGAAATGACGAATAAGAGAATTTTGTTGATGCACACCTCGAGGCGGCATCAAAGTGTATTCCAACAAAACCTAGAACTAAATATAGAGTCCCATGGGAAACGTTAGCGGTTAGAGAAAAACGTGCACTCGTGAAAACTACTTCCAAAAGCTATCGGAAGAATCCAACAAAAACAAATGCCCAAAAACTAGAAAAGGCACAATATCAATTAGCAGGCATATATCTAAAAGAACAGACGGAATACATACAAAATCAGATAGATAAGATTAGAGACTCAGAGGAATATAGGTAATCTAGGATAGCCTGGCAAACAATAAATGAAGTGAGTAGAAGGAAGAACACAGCCAAGGCAAACCAACAAGAAAGAATAAAACAGTGGAAACAAAATTTCGAAAACCTACTAGGAAACCCACCGAAAGTAACGCATGAACCAATCACCAGAATTATTAGGATGCAATATGACATTAAACTAGGACCGTTTACACAAAAAGAACTCGACTCGGTTCTTAGAAAAATTAAAAATAGGAAAGCTGCAGGGCTTGACGAGATCCCCCCAGAAGTATGGAAGACCAGACAATTCGACGACATACTGCTCCGACAATGCAACACAGTCTATAATCAAAATAGGATAGAAAGATGGATGAAGGGATGCATCCTTCCTTTCCCTAAAAAGGGTGACCTCAGATTAGCCAAGAAATACCGAGGTATAACACTTACATCCATAGCAGCCAAAATCTACAATGCCCTACTATGAAACCGCATAGAACCCGAAATAGACAACATCCTTAGGAAAAACCAAAATGGCTTCTGAAGAAATAGATCCACAACCTCACAAATATTGACCATCCGTAGAATCCTTGAAGGCGTACGGACAAAAAACCTACAGGCGACATTACTATTTGTCGACTTTACCAAGGCCTTCGATTCCATACACAGAGGGGAGATGGAACAAATCTAGCATACGGCCTACCAAAAGAAACCGTAGCTGTCATAACAATTCTCTACACAAACACCAAAGTGAAAGTACGTTCACCGGACGGAGACACAGAATACTTCGACATTGTAGCTGGAGTACTACAAGGGGACACGCTATCCCCATACCTCTTTATCATGTCGAGACTACGTGCTTAGAACTTCGATCGACAAAATCAGAGAAAATGGTTTCGAGCTGACAAAGAAAAGAAGCAGAAGGTACCCCGCAAAAACAATTACCGACGTCGACTACGCCGATGAGATAGCATTACTGGCGAATACACCTAACCAAGCCGAGACACTACTGTATAGTTTAGAACGAGCTACCGCAGGCATTGGCCTCCATGTCAATGCACACAAAAGTGAATATATGTGTTACAGCCAAACAGATGACATTTCCACACTAGACGGAACCCTTCTGAAACTAATAGACAAATTCACCTACCGAGGAAGCAGCGTCTCATCAACCGAAAAAGACATCGACACACGACTTACAAAAGCATGGACAGCTATCGATAGGCTCTCGATCATTTGGAAATCAGATCTGACCGATAAAATGAAACGCAGTTTCTTCCAGGCAGCGGTCGTATTGATACTGCTAAATGGATGCACTACTTGGACGCTAACTAAACGTCTGAAGAAGAAGCTAGACGGCAATTATACAAGAATGTTGAGAGCAATATTGAACAAGTCCTGGCGGCAACACCCCACAAGGCAACAACTATACGGCCACCTGCCTCCCATCACGAAAACTATACAAGTTAGACGAACCAGACACGAAGGACACTGCTGGAGAAGCAAGGACGAACTCATCAGGATACGGGATGTAACCCTGAAGACCTGCCAGAAGCGATGAATGATAGGGAGAAGTGGCGAGAGAGAGAGTCAGGGATATGCGTGCTAGCGGTACGACATGATATATATATATATATATATATATAATTTTCCTATTGAATCTGATGAATTCCTGTTAAAAGTTATTTGAGAGCTTTTGATTCATATCAATGCTCTTGACAGGATGGAAATAAATTTATTATCTTAATACGACCGAATATCGTGTTTTTCTTTAAATGATATATATATATATATATATATATACATGAACAAGATTTAGTATTAATAAGCCATCGATGCCATTAAACTATAACCGGACATAATTTTAGGAATGCTGACATGCCATTAAAAATAATTTAAAACTACAATTGTTTTCAGAATATCTAAATTATAATTATAGAAAAATAGTTACTCATGGATTCCTACACAAAGATACACCAGTGTTGGCCAGGTCTTACATTTGTTCAGACACACGATGCAATATAGAGGACCTGACAGTAGCGAGGAATAATAAGGATGGATTGATGGAGAGAGATAAGGAGAGTGAGAGAGAGAGAGGGGGGGTCAAGAAACTCTGTGGGATCAACACATCTTGATGATGATGATGATGATGATGATATATTTGCGGTAATTTTTGTTCTTTAAATATTCAATAAGATTTCTCGTCTTATTGGTTGCCATAGCGATACAACGTCACCCATATTCAATTCTTTTAAGCACAAATCAATGAAAAATGAACTAAATTAAAAATTACCGGAAATATTAATTGAGAGATTCCATTAATTGTCTTGGGTCAGATGAACCACTACGCCAAAGAAAAGGAAATTTCTTTCTTAACTCTTTCTTTGCGTATATATATATATATTAGCAGTCAAAGGGTCCTGGGTATGTTGAGGCCCCCTATACACCCAAATATACACAAATATTTATCTATTGGGGAAAATGTACAGTCATGAAAAAAAAAACAAAGTCTGTAGCGGATGATTTTAATTAAAGAATTATTAACCAACAATAAATGCCTAGCAGGTAGAGTGTTCCCCAATGGTCCGGGAGACCGGGGTTCAATCCTAGGTCGGGTCATACCAAAGACTTTAAAAATACTTGATACCTCTTTGCTTAACACTCAGTATTACAAGATACGTATCAAGGGTAAAGTGGAACAATCCAGGGAAAGGAGAAGCGCAACCCTTACACCTCAGTGTAGTAGCTATTGAAAAGGGAGCCTTCCGGTCGCCTTCCGGTCGCCTTCGACTATGATCGCCAACTTTACTTTTTACATTTAGTGGAACTCAAACACTTTTAAAAACCACAAAAGAAATAGACTATTCATAAAATAAACAAATATTTTTCATTTAAATTAATACTTTAAATTTTTCACTTAGAAATAAAGATACATTTTATATTTTGAGCTTCATATTGTTGTTATGCTATATTAAACGTTTTTTTTGTTTGTTTGTTTGTTTGTTTGCTTTTTTTACACAGTATAACCATGTAAATATGTACAGAAAAAGGAAGAGGGAAAGGAGAAATAGATGGAAAATTTTAAAAAAGGAGGTGGTGGAATATGGATGAGAGAGGTGAAATTAGTAAGGTATAAAATGGAAATTAAAACGTTAAATGTGGTAGAAAAAAAGAATTAACGCACCTTCCACGTCAAACCTCATAATCCTCTTGTAAATTTTTTTTTAAAGTAAAAAGTCGCATACTCACCTTTAAATAGACTAGGCCGAGCGTAGGATTGGCTGGGTTCAACAGCCAATCAAATGCTCGGCCTGGTCTGAGAGATTATTTATTTGGAGCCGTTCAAGCCATAAGTTTGTTTCAGCGACTTATAGGGTAGGTGACTCAGAATTTGATCATCTCTGGGGGGGTCGTTCTGGTGGTGGGAGTATGATGTTGCCAGACCCGAACCCCCCGCCAAGATTAAACATCACTGACGACACCTACTGGCGCCGATTTAAGCGTGTATATTCGAGGTTACGTTTTTATCAGGTGAAAAAGAACCCAAAAAAAAAACATGTTCTATCATTGTAACTTAGCCAGCAATTAAGAACTAGATTTAAATTTTTGTCCTAAGAAAAATAATCTTTCAAACCTTTCACAAGTTTAGGGTTACATTTTTTAAAAGTATATTTTAAATGTAAACAAAAAAAAAATTCCAAAAATAAGAGAATATTATCATACATGATTTCTTGGATTTTTATCATTAAATTTTTAATGTATAAATAAAAACTTTAATTAAAAACAATTCTCTTTTTTTTCCAAAAATTATTAACAAAAAACATCATTCTGTAACTGAATATGAAATTTCTTGAACGCCATGTTTGACCAACAATTATAGGACTTTACACTCCTATAAATTATTTTGTGCGGTATGCCACTTGTTCCCACAAAGATGGCGGACGCTCACATATTCAGTCTCGGGAAACCATTGGCCAGGAGGACCACGTGACATGTTTAAAACTACGCCCGTACGTAAATTCAAGTCCTGCATTTTTGAGCCATCTACAAGACGCCTATTTTTTATAAATACGTCGTCTTCAAACACCCTTGCTCTCTTTGACCAAATTTCTTTGCAGCAGCAACACACTCCCTTCAGCGTGAATTAACAGGAGAGAAAAGCAACACTATGGACATTCATATACAATGACTATGAGACGCTTTCCAGTCTCTGAGAAACTGCCCGTTTCTAACCATAAAAAAGGACATTTTAACATGTAATTCTTTTGTAGATTAGTTGTGTTAGACACACACACACACACACACACACAAACTCACACATATACACACACTATTATTTTGTTAGTAGAGTTAGTAATTTCTTTTATGTATCAATGTAAATTTTATTATTTTGATATATAAATTTGTTTTTGTTCGTCGCCTTGTTTAAATGTTCATTTTGTCCGCGCCGTTTTACAACCATTATTTGTTTCATATCTTTTACTCATTTGTTGCATATCTTCACTCATTTATTTCACTGGCTTCCTTCATTTACCACTTTATCCATGTGCCTATAATATGTGCTTATAATATGCCTATATCAAACTAATTTTAAACTAAACATCAAAACAGTTGGGGAAAATAAATATATTCACTCACTCTCCCTACACAGTTAAACTCTAAAAATAATTTCCCATTTGAATCATTCCCATACCTAGATAAACAAAGGACACCTGAAGAAGGCCGGAGGATTCAGCAGCCGAAATTTTGTGTTACAACAAACACCTATAAAGATGTAGACAACAATCCAAAAAGTAACACACATAGTATTGGACATTAAGACTCATCTCAAAAATTCAAACAGATATTATTTTATGCCGCTGAACAAGTCCTGGAGGCAACACCCCCACAAAGCACCAACTGTACGGCCACCTACCTCTCATCACGAAAACTATCAAAGTTAGATAAACCAGACATGCAGGACACTGCTGGAGAAGCACGGACGAGCTCATAAATGATGTACTCCTATGGACCCCCTCATATGGCCGGGCAAAAGCAGGACGACCAGCACGAACCTACATACAGCAGCTCTGTAAGGACACGGGATGTAGCCCAGAGGACCTGCCAGAAGCAATGAACGATAGAGAGGAGTGGCGAGAGAGTGTCAGGGATATCCGTGTTGGCGGCACGACATGATGATGATGATTGTAGATTTATTATTCTTTTTCTCCTCGTTAGATTTTTACCGCATATCTAATCGACAATTGTTTATTCAAGTCTTAACGGCAGAAAGTCTTCTCAGGTTTCCAGGACTTTTCTAAGTATTCTATCTGATCTTCACTGCAATCTGAATGGTCACGATCCATCCACTTGATATTTGTCAAACTTTGTGTTTCCCACATTTTTCCCTCAGTGGTCCATTAGAACAGCAACATTTTCTGGTCTTCTGGTCGGGATTATGTGATCTATATGTATCTCAAAGTCTCAGAGAATATAACGTGTTTCATTTTCTCGGATAGATTCTGGATTTTCAATATGTTATTTGCCAGTATGGTCAAATGTTAATCTCCTGTACAATCCTCACTGAAACATCTTGTCTATCAAGTCATGCCTAATTTTGTATTCAATTATTATTATTACAACTCCTTACGAGTTTTTCATACCAGCGTCAGCGGATGGTCTTTCACTGGAGTCTGAGTTACAACAAGTCTCCTCAAGTCTTCAGGACTCTCCTCAGTAATCTAGCCGATGTTAGTAATGCTGTAGTTTGGATGATCTCGGCACGTCCTTCAAAATCCCAGCCCTTCCAGTCTTCTTACGAAGCCTTTTGCAACCGTTCCAAGTGCACCAGTTATTATTGTTATTACCGTCACATTCATATTCCATGACTTTGTTAGTTCTCTAGCAAGATCCAAGTATTTGTTTCTCTTTTTGTTTTCTCACTCTGTGGTTCGCCGAAACGGCAAAGTCCTCCATTCGACAGGTTCTCTTTTTTTTCATTAATTACAACAAAATCGAGTCTTCTGGTCAGGATTAGGTGATCTGTTTGTATCTGAAAATTTCGGAGAATTTTGTGCTTTATTCTCTAATACGGATTCTGGTTTGTGCATATAAGATTTGGTAAAATGGTCAAAGATAAATTCCTTGCATAATTCTCAGCGGATCACCCTCCATACCTATTATTATCATTGTTATCATTATTATCATGTTACTCAGTGAGAATTTTTCCCATCAGCGTCAGCTGATGGTCTTTCACTGGAGTCTGAGTGACAGTAAGTCTCCTCAAGTCTCCAAGACTCTTCTCAGTATTCTGTCCGATCTCAATAATGCAAGAGTTTGAATGGTCTCCACTCGTCCTCTTATTTCTGGGTCCTCCAGTCCTTGTATCAATCATTTGGTGACTGTACTAAAAACACCAATTACAAGGAGGTGTCCTCGTGGTGTAATGGTTAAAGCGATGGACTGCGGAATCGTAGTAAGCGAGTTCGTACTTCAGTCGCGTTATTACGCTCACTTTCGGGCAAACACCCTTGGGAAAGGCATGAACCCCCTTATCCTCCCAGCTATGGGTTAAATAGTACCACTACTGTTCTTCTAGGAGAATAGTTTTGGCCTTAAATAACATACAAAGGTCGATATGCCATTAAACAAACAAACCGAAAACAATTACAATTGCTATAATCATCACTTTCATGTTTCAGCTTTTTTCATTTCCGCGAGCAAGGCCGAGGTATTTTTCCTTCTTTTCGCTTTCTTTTAATTGTACACTGTGGTCAACAGGAACACCAAAGTCCACAATTCTGCAAGTTCTCTTTTTTCATTAATCATAATAAGGTCTGGTCGTCTGGCCGAGATTAGGTAATCCGTTCGTATCTGAAAATCCCACAGGAGTTTGTGTGTCTCATATTCCAGGACAAATCTGGTTTGTGTATATATCATTTGTTCGTATGGTCGAATTTAAATTTCTTGCACAATTCCTAGTGAATCACTTTGCCCACCACGTCGTGTCTAAGCTTACAATCTTTCTGTGATAATTTGCTGCATTTGCTAATTCTATGAGTGACCGTTTCGTGTCTTTCACCACATAACCTACATCTGCTGTTTTGTTGCGCCTTATCTATTCTTGTTTTGATACGATTAGTCCCGATGGCGTTGTTTTGTGCTGCGGTTAGAAGGAATTTAGTCCCCCTCCAAAGGTTTCTCTTTCTTAGCCACATCCACGTTTTCTCGTTTTAGATACCACTTGTTAGTCGCTTAAAACGTCCATATAATATTTTTAATTCCAATTTTTAATTTTCTGGTTATTTCCGTTCTGTTGGTCCTCATGTTGTTAGTATGGTTTCTGGTGGCTGTAATCAGTCTTTCTGTGCGCTTTTCTATGTAGTCTTCGAGCCAATGAATCGATTGGTCAAAGCTGTCTTCAGTTCTGGTAAGTTCTCTTCCTCCTTTTCTTGACGCATAGAGTCTATGAACGTCATTTCTGGAATGTAATGTCTTATACACGGTCATTAGTTTTCTTATTCTCTGGTCCATTTGTTTTAGGTCTTCTTCTCTGGTCAACTTCAAGAATGTTCCTGAATATTATTCCCTTTCATTAGGTCCCTGCTAAATTGCTTTGTTTCGAGTAGCTTTCTGGTTCTCTAGAGATGCACTTTCTTAATTATTTCTTTAATTTCCACTGGTTTGATGGTGCCAGCAGTCAATATTCCCTAATATTTGTACGTTTCCTTTTTTCCCGAGCGTTCTCATTTTTTCTTGATTTGGTAGTTCCATTCCTTCTGTCATATATTGTTTCCCGCTTTAGCATGAAACAATTTTCTATGCCTAATTCCATCCCTATGTCCTGACTGTATAATCTAACTGCGTGTATTAGTTTCCAGTTCTTTTTCATTTTTTGCAAACAGTTTTATGTCATCCATGTACATTAGGTGATTGATCTTTTCATGCGATTTAGTAAGTTTGCACCCAGCAGTGAATTTCCTGAGTATTTGGTTAAGTGGCAGCATTGCTATTACGAATAGTAATAATGATAATGTATCTCTATTATTGTTAATCCTTTGAGGATTTTTCATACCTGCGTTAACTGCTGGAGTTTGAGTGGTCGCAAGTCTTTTCAAGTCTCCAGGACTCTTCTTAGTATTCTGGCCGAACCGATTATTATTATTATTACTCTTTTTGAGTTTTTCACTTCAACGTCAGCTGGCAGTCTTTCACCGGAGTCTAAGTAAGAGCAAGTCTCCTCAGGTCTCTCGGACCCTTCTCAGTATTCTGGCCGATTATAACAATACTGCAGTCTGAAGGTTCTCGATTCTTCCTCGGATTTTCAGCTGCTCTAATTATTATTATTATTATTATTATTATTATTATTAATAGTAGTAGTAGTAGTAGTAGTAGTAGTAGTACACATTTAACTCTAAATTTGGCAGCCTTTGAGGCCAATGCTTAGATACATACTATCTATATTATGATTAATTACAAATAGATAAAGAGAAATAATCTATTAATTTTTGATAATTATCTCCTTAGGGAGATTATAATGATTGGATTAAGCGCAAAGGCTGACCCTAAACTGATTATTATGTTACAAATCAGACTGAAATTTACTTTATGAGCATTTTAATAGAGTTGTGTTAACAAAACCTCGCTAAGATGAGACATTTTTCTATTACAGTATTTTACATATAATAATGAATTATTATTAATATCATTATTATCATTTACTCCTTTGAGGGATTTTCTCGTCAGTGTTAGCTGATGGGTTCGCACAGAAGATTGAGTGACAGCAAGTTACCGCAAGTCTTCAGGACTCCTCTCAGTATTCTAGCCGTTATTGATAATGTTGTTGTTTGGATGGTTTTCTCTCGTCCTCTTATTTTCAAGTCCTGTAGTCCTTCTACCAATCCTTTCGTGATCGTACCGAACGCGCCACTTAAAACTAATATCACCGTCACTTTCATCTACCATAGTTTTTTTTTCAGTACTCTAACAAGGTCTAGGTACTTATTTCCCTTTTCGATTCCTTTCTGTTTAACCCAGTGGTCAGCCGGAACGGCAACATCCACTATTTGGCAGGTTGTCTCTTTTTTTTCTTCTTTTTTTTTCTTGTTGACTATCACTAAGTCTATTATTATTATTATTTACTCTTTGAGAGTTTTTCACATCAGCGTCAGCTGATGGCCTTTCACAGGAGTTTGAGTGACAGCAAGTCTCCTCAAATCATCAGGAATCTTCTCAGTATTCTAACCGTTCTCAATAATGTAGTTCTTTGGATGGTTTCCACTTGTTCTCTTATTTCCAAGTCCTCCAGTCCCTTTAATAAACCTTAGGTGACTGTATCAAAATCACCAATGACAATTGGTATAATTATCACCTTCATGTTCCATTATTTTTTTCCACTCCCAGTCAATATCCAGGTACTTATTCTTCTTTTCAGTTTCTTTCAATTTTATTCTGTGGTCAGCCGGAACAGCAAAGTCCACAATTTTGCGATGTCTTTTTTTGTTAATTATTTTAAGGTCTGGTCTTCTGGCCGAGATTTTGTGATCCGTTTGTACGTCGAAATTCCACTGTAGTTTATGTGTGTCATTCTCCAGGACACCTGCTGGTTTGTGTGCATAGACCATTTTTTCGTATGGTCAAATTTAAATTTCTTTCACATTTCCAAGTGGATCTGCTTGCATGTTTTTCCCACCAGCCGTAACTGATGATTTTACAACTGATGTCTAAGAGATAACACGTCTCCTTAGGTATCCAGGACTTTTCTCAATATAATTAATCAATCTCAAAGCAGTATGGTTTGTGAATAAACCATTTGGTTGTAAGGCTAAATTTAAATTCCTTGCACAATTTCTAGTGGAACATCTTTCCCCACACAGTCCTGCCTAGTCTAGTAATATTTTGCGCTCATTTGCAGCATTTGCTCAAGATGTGAGAGGGTGTCCTCGTGGCGTAATGGTTAAAGCGATGGACTGCGGAATCGTAGTAAGCGAGTTCGCACTCCAGTCGCGCTATTACGTTCACTTTCGGGCAAATACCCTTGGGAAAGGTATGAACCCCCTTGTCCTCCCACTTATGGGTTAAATAGTACCACTACTGTTCTTCTAGAAAATAGCTTCGGCATTAAATAACCTACAAAGGTTGAGATGCCATTAAACAAAGAAAGCAAGCAATCAAGATGTGATTAATCGCTATTTTCATTATTATTGTTCTTGTTATTGTTGTTGTGGAGGAAGAGGAGGAGAAGGAGTATGATTTTGCTATCTGAATAACTTTAATCTCATGAAGAAAAAAAAAGAAAATGACGCAGTGAAATTAGAAGACTGGGTTTGACCTTTATACGTTCATGGTGACATCTTGTCTAACTTAGTGATATTGTAATTCCCGATTGTAATAATCATATATAAATGACCTTTTTTTTACTAATATGACTAAAACACTTCCAGCATACTTTATTTCCACCACCACCATGCCGACGACGACCACGACCACCGCCACCACCACAATAAAAAAGAACAACAACAATAATAATGAAAATGATAATTATAATGATAAATAAAAAAAAAGATAAAATATGCAAAGAATAAAACCACTTGCAATTACAAATAAAGTCATAAAAGAAAAAAAAAGCAATAACAATCAAGAAAATAGGCATAAATTCACTTGTCCCAGTTAATTTATTTCTGATAAAAGAAATTCCGTCTGCTTTTCCGACGAGTGCCTCTCAAAAAGTGGATCACCATTAGACAGGCAAGTGGTCATTAGACAGAAAGAAAACAAAACACAAAACAAAGGGAAGAAAAGAAGGAAAGGGGAGTAAGAAGAAGAAGAATCACTGTAAAACGTGGGAGAGGAGGAAAAGAATAACAAGAAAAAAAAAAAAGAAGCAAGAAAATATGATGTTAAGAAAAGAAAAATGAAAATGGATAATAAAGATGAAAATGAAAGTGAAAGTGGAAATAATCAAAGCTGGACTGAGGAGTGTGGCAAAGGTCGAGGATGGCTAATGAATATGTGCTGCTGCCCTTGTCCCTTCAACTTTTTCTTTACTTTTCACTCTCAATTGCGTCGAGTGTTTGTTAAATTGGAAAGTGCTTAACGTTTCTTAGTGTTTTGTTCTTATCATCGTTGTGATTTCTGTTCTTCAAGCGTTTCCACAGAAGTATTCTTGGTGCAGGGCAAGGTCACGTGCAAGAATATCTGTGCCATATTATGTCATTTTCTTTATTTTCATATTTTCTTCCACTTGATTTTAATTTACCCCTTATGTGACCAAACTGAAGTTCCCAGGGCACCTCTCAACTTATTTGCTAGAAGGATAGCTTGTTTCTTTAATAAATGTCGAGAGACCCTGAGAGTAAATTCACAAATACATACCTTCATTTGTAAATAGACAAAACGGTATATATTCGAAACTTTCCGAACATACTGTGGAAAAATAAAAGGTTAGATATATATAGTGACAATTTTGGTAGTAACAATACAATTTGTATAATTTCAAAACAAAATAATTAAGATAGAAAGAAGACAATGAATAAATGTGAAAACAAATCGAATATTGAAACTTAGAATACGCTGACTTTATTCCCTTCAGAGGATTAAGATCACCACCTAAATTGTGTGTCCTAAGTAGGATACTAAACTGTATCTTAGTAGTGTGACATTGGAGCTCTGGAAAAAGAGGAATTACTACTTCTTTACCTTGCCTAGTCGGCTGCGGCTGAAGAATACACCGACTGCACCTCCGCAGAGGGGTAAGACCTCTCTCATGAGTGTCCTGGATATGACACTAAACAACCTGATGGTGAGGTTCCAGTAATGCTGGAGCTTTGGGGAATGCAGAGTAACCCTTCATTGCGATTGCTCCCCGGTCCACACCGGCCCAGAGTGGTAGCACTTGATATGGGTCTATCTATGAGTTAAATAGAACTAACGGCATACTTATGCTAAACTGAATTATTTGATTAAACTGAATAGCTTGAAATAGAAATGTTTTTGACAATTAAACCGTCTCTGCATTTAAACTGCGTGCTTATGCTAAACTGAATTATTTTGAATAGGACTGCTTTTTGACATTGAAACTGTATCTACACTAAACTGAATTGCTTAACATAGAACTGTTTTGACAATTAATTGTGTATAAACAAAATCTGTACTTATACTAAACTGAATTAGCTGAATTAGAACTGCTTGACTAAACTGAATTGCTAGAAATAGAAATGTTTTTCACAATTAAACCGTACTAACATTTGAACTGGGTACTCATGCTCAACTTAATTGTTTGAAATTGAACTGTTTTTGACATTGAAACTGTATTTACACTAAACTTAATTGTTATATATAACTGCTTGAATAGTTTGAAATAGAAATATTTTTGACAATTAAACTGTGTACTCCTGCTAAACTGAATTGTTTTAAATAGAACTAATTATTTACATAAAAATTGATTTGGCGTTATATAACCTACAAAGGTTGATATGTCATAAAAAAAACTAACCAACCAACCAACCAACTAACTTCGTTACAATTCATCCTTGAAGAATCTATCAATGGATCAAATAGACCAGTTTAAAAATTATTAGTATTTGATATTATAGCAATACTTAAAATCATATAACTGTGCAAATATTTAGGTTTGATTCCTGAGGTTTTTAATAACATATCAACCTTTAAAACTCATTTAAATGCCAAACCAATTCGTGTAGAAGAACAGGAGGGGAGGATAAGGAAGTCCTTACCTTTTCCAAGAGTATTACTCCGAAAGTGAACGTAATAGCCGGAGTGGAGTTCGAACTCGTTTACTATGTTACCCCAGACAAGCACGTTAGCCTCTACATCAAAATATTCTTCGCCAAGATATCTTTAAAAGACATTGGGTAGAAGTGTACTCATTCAATGTTTATATTTTTGTTTATCGGAATTAGGTTTTGTTTGCTTGGGTTTTACGGCTTATCAACCATTGTAGGTTATTTAATGACGAATGCCGTTTTTACATATAGATTAAAAATATGATTTGTAGACACATTTTCTTGATAGCATTTAACATTAATAATTCTATTCAATTTTACTCATTCGTTTGCACACAGTGAAATGGTTCCAATTATTGCTATGTTTCACTAAAAGTTTAAATAGACATCAGTTATTTTTTATATATAGTAATATGATCAAACGATTCTATTCCTAGCAACTAAATTTATCTAAGGTCGTAGAATACATCGTCTGTATCTCTGTTGAGGGGTAAGATCCCTCTCCCCCAACAAATATATTGGATATGACCCTAAACAATCTTGTGTTGAGGCTCCAGTAATGCTGGAGTTTTGGGGAATGCAGTATGCCCCTTCATTGCCATCGCTCCCAGGTCGTCTCTGGTGCGGTGTGGTAGCACCTGATAGAGTCCTATCTATGGGTCAAATAAAACTATTTAAAATTTAAACTGAGTACAAATAAATGACTTATGCTAAATTGAATTGTTTAAAATAGAACTGTTTGATCACTCAACTGTGTGTAAATAAATGACTGATGTTTAATCGAATTGTTAGTGATATATAGCAGTACTTAGAACTATTTAACTTTATTGACTTATGCTAAATTGAATCGTTATAAACAGAACTGTTTGATCATTGAACTGTGTGTAAACCAATGACTGATGTTATGTTTGGTTTGGTTTCTTTGTTTAATGGCATATAAGCATTTGTAGGTTATTTAACGCCAGAGCAGTCCTTTTAGAAGAACAGTAGTGCTACTATTTAAACCGTAGCTGGGGTGGGGGATAAGGGGGTTCATTCCTTTCCCAAGGGTATTTGTCCGAAAGTGAACGTAATAGAGAGACTGGAGTTCGAACTCACTTACTACGATTCTGCAGTTCATCACTTTAACCATTACATCATGAGGACACCTCACCAACTGATGTTTAATTGAATTGTTATTGATACATAGCAATACTTGAAACTACAGAGCTTGGTTGACTTATGTTTACAAATATTATATATATATATATATATATATATATATATATATATATGAAAAAAACGGATTTGGCTCTAAATAACCAACAATAGTTGATATACCATAAAAGCAACGCAAGTAAATTCCAAACCTATCCTGGTAGTAGAACAGCTGTGACACTATCTAACCCATAGCTTAAGGAATAAGCGAGTTCATGCCTTTCCCAATGGTATTAGTCCGAAAGTGAACGTAATAGTTCCACTGCAGTTCGAACTCACGTACTACGATTCCGAAGTCCATCGCTTTAATCATTACACCACTGAAGTTTGAACTAGCTTAACTACAATGTCACAGACAGTAAGACAGACGGACAGTAAGACACAAAGAGATAGATAGATAGATAGACAGAGAGAGAGAGAGAGAGAGAGTAAGACAGACAAACAGTAAGACAGACAGACAGTAAGACAGCCAGTAAGACACAAAGATATATATATATATATATATATATATATATAGAGAGAGAGAGAGAGAGAGAGAGAGAGTGAGTGAGAGAGAGTGAGTGAGAGAGAGAGTGGCAGAAACAGAAAAGGAGAGACACAGAAGGCAGAAGCAGAGACAGAGTCAGGCCATTATGTTATACAGTTTTCCCCTTAAATTAGAATAGGGTTCTAAGAACTGAAAAAGAACTTTTCTGTCAAGTTTAAGACTTTCTCCACATTTTTAAAACTAAAAACTCTGTTTTTTTTGTCAACTACTTCACTTTTTCAATTATTCATTTATTCATTCATTGTTTATTTTATTTTCATCTATTTGTACATCAATCTTTATTCATTTGTTCATTTTATCTTTTTTCTTCCCATCACCTCTCTCTGTATTAGTTTATCTTTCTATCAGTCAATCTCAGTTTTAGTATCTAATAGTTAAATTAAGACTAAAAATATAAGCTGTTATGAAATCTATTTGAATGTATCAATGCAGGTAAATGTTTAATTTTATTAAACTATCTAACCTCCATCTGACATTTCAAAACCTTTCCAATTGTGTTTGAAAATACACGTCGTATGAAGAGCGAATGATAACAAAAAAAAAAAAAAAACAAAAAAAAAACAATCTTAATACCAAATTTAGGATATGAAGAATTATTTCTTAGCGATATGTCACATATATCCAAAACAGAATGATTAGAAGACTGATTTTTAAAAATTTTATTGTGAAAAAGGAAACGGAAAAACAATAATCGATTTTTATTAAATTTTTTAAAGTTTCAGTTCGTAAAAAGTTTTCTCGAACAAGAACTGGAATTAAAGCAAAGACGTTATAAGAGACAGACTAAAACATAGAGACAGAGTGAAACAGAGTGAAACAGAAACACATAGAGACAGAGACAGAGACAGAGACAGAATCAGAGATAGACAGACAATCAGACAAACAGACAGAGGATCAGACAGACTGGCAGAGGCAGACAGACAGACGCAAACAGACAGAGGCAAAGACAGAAACCAAGAGATAGAAGGCAGAGACAGAGACAGGATCAGAGACAGAAAGTAAGACAGAGAGAGGGACAGAGAGACAGAGTGAGAGACGCAGAGAGACAGAGAGAGAGGGGGGCAGAGACAAACAAACAGAGACATAAAATGCAGAGACAGAGACAGATCAGAGACAGACAGTAAGACAGACAGTAAGACACAGATAGATAGAGAGAGAGAGAGAGAGAAAGAGAGAGAGAGAAAGAGAGGCAGAAACAGAAAAGGAGAGACACAAAAGGCAGGAGCAGAGACAGAATCAGAGAGAGAGAGACAAACAGTAAAACAGAGACTCAGATAGAGAGACAAAGTTTGAGACAGAGATAGAAAAAGAGAAAGTGATAGAGACAGACACAGAGAAACATGCAGACAAAGACAAAGAGACAGGGGGGAGATGGGTGAAAGAAAAGTTAAAATTGAAGGTCAATGTATAAATTGAAAGAAAGAAAGAAAGAAAGAAAGAAAGAAGGAAAGAAGCAAAGAAGATGATAGATAGATAGATAGATAGATAGATAGATAGATAGATAGATAATGAACGAAATGAGATATCTGAATGAAAGAGATAGATAGATAGATAGATAGATGAAAAAAAAGATATTGAAGCGGAATGTACAAATAGACAAAAAGAGTGAATTAGATAGATAGATAGATAGATAGATAGATAGATAGGGAAAGGGAGAGAGAGAGAGAGTAAGTGTAAAGAAAGAGACGGGGAAAAAAAGAAAAGCAAATATTCACAGACGATGTAATAATAAACAAGAAAAAAGAAAGAAAGGAGTGAAGAAGATAGGAAAAAATGAAATAAAGAAAACACACATTTGTAGGTATATATCAACATGGATAGATAGACACACAGAGAGAGAGAGAGAGAGAGAGAGAGAGAGAGAGAGAGAGAGAGAGAGATGATGATGATGATGATGATGAGGATGACTGCAAAATAGTGAGGATTTGCGGAACGGAAATACAGCATATGAATCATTCGTTAAAAAATTATTCAGTCATTAAAAAGGACAAAGAAAGAAAGAAAGAAAGAAAGAAAGAAAGAAAGAAAGAAAGAAAAGAATGTCAAGTACTAGAATAAAGAATGCTCAAATATATTAAATCGAGAGCATAAAAAAGAGTAAGTTTATTAGCACTATGGAAAACAAAACAAAACAAAACAAAAAAGCTCACAAACACCCCCACCACAAAAAAACAAAAAACAAAAACGAACAAACAGAAAAACGATTGACATGAAACTGAAAACTAGAACGAAAAGCGCTGTCGTTATCGTTGTTGGCAGGTCAAAGGTGAACGTGTAGGAGGATGGGGGAGTAGAAGATAATGGAGTGATTACTGACCGGAAGAGAACTGAAAGAGCTGGTCGAGGTCCGAAGTGGGGTGCAACTAACCGAAGTGGGGTGCAACTAAAAGTGGAAATTCAAATATTAGAAAACATTGCATAGACTGAACATTATGGTGATACAGAAATATGTTAAAAAAGAAAAAAGAAAACGAAAAACGAAAAATAATTCTTCATCTTTTAGCACATTACAAGTCTGAAATAGATTTTGAAAAACAAGAGCCATTTATGAGAATTTATATATATATATATATATATATATATATATATATATATATATATATTTAATTCATGGAATTTACACTGCGACCCCTGGGTTTCATGGAGTTTTTTTGCAAAACAGCAATCATCTCTCTATTATATCACATTTGGTTCAACACAAACCCACAGTGATTTAGTGACAAGACTTATATATATATATATATATATATATAGTGACAACACTGTTATATATATATATATATATATATATATATATATATATATATATCATAACAGAGTTGGTTGTCGCTAAATCAGTCAGTTTTTAAGTGGAGTGTAACCAGTTGGAATTCAGAGTTTTTCCTTCTCTTAGACGCGTTACCATACTCAGGTTAATGGGCCTAGTCTGGCCTACAATTTGACCAACACTGGAGGGAGAATAACAATATGCATACATTTTTCAAAAGTATTAGCGTTATTTGAAATGCAAACAGCAGCATCTTGAATTTGAACTCGGGTCACCGTTTTTATTTACTAAAACGGTAACAATTACATGATTGCATATATATGGTTAGGTTGTTCGGGTTGTATGGCATATTTGACCTATATATAGGCGGACCCTATCAGAGTGGACCTGGGAATGATGGCAATGAAGAGGTAGTCCGCATTTTCCCAAACTCCAGCGTTACTGGAACCAGTTTAGTTTAGTGTCATATTCAAGACACTCGTTAGTGGGGGGATCTTAACCCTCTTCATAGATGCAGACGGTGTTTTCTGCAGCTGCAGCCGACTGGACAAGAGTGCATATATAGTATCAAGTAGGGTTTAAAGTAAGGTTTGGTTTGGTTTCTTTGTTTTAATGGCATATCGACCCTTGCAGGTTATTTAATGCCAAAGCCATTCTCCTAGAAGAACAGTGGTGGTACTATTTAACCCATAAGATGGGAGGATTAGGGGGTTCATACCTTTCCCAAGGGCATTTGCCCGAACTCACGTACTACGATTCCGCAGTCCATCGCTTTAACCATTACACCACGAGGACGTCCCCTGTTTAAAGTAAATACTGTCGCTTATTTTCATCACTAGGATGCAAAGGCACTCTTGCACCCTCAAAATATACTGTTGTGGATGCATGTGTATGTATGTTAAGTTAGTGAAAAAGTTGCTGTGGTATCTATCGTCCAGTTTAAGGTTTCTTTGTTCAATGGCATCTCAACCTGCATCGGTTATTTAATATCAAAGTCATCCTTAAAATAAAACTGTTGGGGTACGATTTGACCCATAGCTGGGAAGAAAAGAGATTTCATGCCTTTCGCAGTGTATTTGTCCGAAAGTTCACAAAGCAGAGCGAATGGAGTTCTACTTTTGGTAGAAACGCAACCGTAGTCCAGCACGTTTGCCATTGCACAACGGGAAGTCCCCCACATACAGTTTTAATGCTTTTGTTGTTAATTCATCTTTTTTGTCTTTGATACAATCAATCAACTGCAATTTTTTTTCTTTATTGTAGAGTTACTAAAAAGTAATGAAAATGAAATCCGTATACTAGAAAAAGGGATATTACTCAGCTTTTACACACCCTCTTCTCATTTTTTGATCGACACAGAAATGACATGTTCATTGGCCTAGTGGGTAGAGTGTTTGCTAATGGTCCGGGAGATCTGGGTTCAATCCCAGGTCGTGTCATACCAAAGACTTCAAAAATAGTACTTTATACCTCCTTGCTTACCACTCAGCAATATAAAGTACGTTTCAAGGGTAAAGTGGAGCAATCCAGGAAAAGGAGTAGCGCTCTCCCCTACTCTTCAGTTTGGTAGCGATTGAAAAGAGAGCCTTATGGTCGCACCCAACTAAGGTCGCCAACTTTACTTACTTTTTACAACATAAACGTTCGAGGAATACAAACCTTCGTCATTGTAAAAAATGGAAAGGTTGCAACTGAAATACGGAGGTGCAAACGATAAGTTTCCAGACATTTTTCGTATGTGCACTTTTATTAATAGCACACACATGAAACTCTAGTCTCCTTCGAAGTAATTTCCTCCGGCTGCAATGCACTTTTTGGACCGTTCCAACAACTTCTAGAAGGCCTCTTGTATGAGTGCGTCAATGACCTTTGTCACAGCCTCTTTCATCTCCTCAATTGTCGCATACCGACAGCCTCTGAGCTTAGGGAATAACCAAAAGTCACAAGGAGCAAGGTCTGGACTATAGGGAGGCAGGGGAACTGTCTTGATGCCCATCTTGCTCAAATAATCTGTGACAAGGATGGAATTGTGGACTGATGCATTGTCCTGGTGGAAATGCCACTGACCCGATTTGAAGAATGTTGTCCTCTTCCGACGGAATCTCTTCCTGAACTCCCTTAGAACCTTAACAGAGGAACCCTAACCCTAACCCTTTGACCAATCAATTCTGTATTGACTTCCTTACTTCTCTCACACCTCTCATCATCCCTCACAGACTCCCTGCCTTCCTTGAATCTCTTATGCCACTCAAAAACTGATGCTCGATTCATTCAAGATGGTCGAAAAGCAGTTTCTGTGGCATTTTTTCCAAGTTTAAAACAGAATTTTATTGCATATAGTTCTTCTAAAGTGTCAGATTGCATTTTTGAAATTCACTAGCTGTGACAATCAGGCTTTAGTAAGATGTATTCCATTTCCTATTGTAGCTGTTCCTTTGAAGTTGAAATCATAAAAATTGGTCTGTCATCTCATAAAATGTATAGCAATAACATACTGAATTTTCAAGAGTCTAAGACAATTCTAAATGCCAATACGAAAAAATTCTGGAAACTTATCATATGCCCCTAGTACCTCCCAGACTTTAAACTATCACCTGTGTGGTGCAATGAACTTAGGAAAGTGGTAAGGGTAGCTCCATATAGCAAGTACCTAATCATTTAATCAATTAGCCTCTGCGCTACGGAGACGTCCCTAGTTGCTTGTGATGTAATGTCATAGGAAATAAACGTGGTGATCTGAGTTCACATCCTGGACAAGGACTTGTGCATTTCATTTTACGATAATACTCTTAGGAAAGGTATGCATCCAGCTATGGGTAAATAGTAGCGCAGACTGGGTTCTTTAACCTTGGTATTTCAAACAGTCTAGGAGAAGGAAAGCTCTGAATTAAACTTGTTAAATTCCACTTAAAAAATTAACTTTTGGTTATGCAGACTTTTGGTCGTGCAGACAGATTAGGTGTATACACACACACACACACACACACACATATATATATACATATAAATAATTTAGCGACCGTAGTTGAGGGTGATCCAAAGGCTCCCTTTTCAATTGCTACTATACCAAGGTGTAGGGGCATGCGCTACTCCTTTCTCTTGATTGTTTCCCTTACCTTGTTCCGTGCTTTATAATATTGAGTGTTAAGCTAGAGGGCATAGGGTTCCATATTTGAGTCTTTGGAATGACCCGACCTGGGATTGAACCCTGCTCTCCCGGGCCATTGATGAACTCTCTACCACATCCAATCTCTCTGCAATTAGCGGGCAATATAGCATATTCATTCATTTAGATATTACCTTCCGACGAATGCAAAACAGATACTGAAATTCGATCCTATAAAAACCTTAATTATTGTAATAAAAATACAGGCTGAAACAGAAATACCTTACAGACTTTAAAATGTCACATGTGTGGTCCATGTGAACTTAGGAAATTAGCAATGGTAGCTAATGTCTAATCATTTCTTTTTTTTTCTTTTTTCTTTTTTTTTTTTTTTTTTTCAGTTACAATCATTTACAGCCAAAGCATGGATCGATGAACTAACCCGTACATTTGCTATTGAAACGATTTTTTAAGACTGGTGAATCTGTAATTATAACACAGAGAGCTTTTCGAGTTCATTTCATGTGATGTCAGAATGATGCGCTTCCTGATAGAAAATTGATAATGGTAGGGGGGTGAAAATTCAATCCGGCACAGTATAATTCCGATGTAATGTGAAATGAGCGCAAAATTTTCCGTAGCAATTACAGATTTCCAGATCAAAACTCGTTTCAACAGCAAATGTACGGTGTGCTCTAGTCCCATCCATGATAGTAACTGATTATATCTGAAAATGTGATAAGACATAAATAAGATCGAAGTATTCTTACAATTACCCAAAGTACAACACAAGTGGCAGTTCAAAATGTGGAAGCTAAACATTAAAAATGTTCTGTAGTAGGTTTAAGCAGACATCCTCAAGACAAGATTCTGGCTCATCCTCATTATTGTAGAATAGTGACCTGGGGGAATTGCAATAAAAAAAACTATTAAAATTCAAAAGTTGAAAAAAAAAGACTCTACTTAAAATAATAAATAATAATAATGATTGTAAATGGTTAATAAAGAATTACACGATTATTGAAATTAATTTAGAATAAAAATAAAAACAACGGCCTATAGTGGCCCTATATATTGAAAAATGCATAATAAAATCTATGGATAATGGTGGCCAGATATATTAAGAAAAACATAATAAAAACAACGGCCTATAGTGGCCCTATATATCTAGAAACGCATAATAAATTCAGTGGATAATGGTGGCCAGATATATTAAGAAAAACATAATAAAAACAATGGCCTATAGTGGCCCTATATATCTAGAAACGCATAATAAAATCGATGGATAATGGTGGCCAGATAAATAAAAAAAAAAACATAATAAAAACATTGGCTTTTGGTGGCCAGATATATTGAGAAACGTATAATAATAATTGAAAGAAGAAAAAGAAAAACCGACGAATTAAGGAAAGAAAAAAAGAGAAATGATGGAGAAGCGGAAAGAAGATAAAAGTTGATGATGTAGAAGAGAGAAAGCTAGAATAGGTTTAATGAAACTAAAAAGAATGAAGAAAACGAATGAAATGTCAAATGACGAGAAGGAGGAAATGATATAGAAAAGAAATAAGAAAAAATGACACAAGAAAAAAGAAAATTGTTAAATGAGAGAGAAAAGGAAGAAGAAAAAGAATGAAATGATAGAGAAAAGATAAAAGAAAAAGATGAAATAATATCGAGGAGAAAGAAGCAAATAATAAAATGACAGAAAAGAAGGAAAGGCAGAAAAAATGCTATGGAAATCAAATAAGAGAAAATGACATAAAAACAAAGAAAAATTGAGTGATGATGTTGAATAGAAAGACGAAAGGGAAACGAGAGAAAAGTAAGAAGAAAAATTAAATGATATAGAAAAGAAAGAGGAATAATATAAAATGACCAGACAAAGTAGGAAGAAAGAGGATGGAATGATATAAAAAATAGAGAATTAAAAACATGAAATGATATATAAAAAAGGCTGAAATGATATAGAAAAGAAAGAAGGAAAAAAACGATGAAATGAAAAGCAGAAACTGATTGGGAAAACAAAGAAGGAAGAGGATGTAATTTTGCAGAAAAGGAAGAAAAAGGCATAAAATGACAGAAGAGAATTACAGGAGAAAATGATAACGTAAAGAGAATGAAAGAAAAGAAGGAAAAGATTGAAAAGAAAGAAGAAAAAAAGGGATGAAGTGATATAGAAAAGAAAGAAGAAAAAGGATAAAATGATATAGAAAAGAAACAAGAAAAAGAGACGAAATGATATAGAAAAGAAGGAAGAAAAAAGGCTGAAATGATATAGAAAAGATAGAAGAAAAAGGCTGAAATGATATAGAAAGGAAAGAAGAAAAAGAGATGAAATGATATAGAAAAGAAAGAAGAAAAAGGCCGAAATGATATAGAAAAGAAAGGAGAAAAAATATGAAATGCTATAGAAAAGAAGGAAGAAAAAAGGCTGAAATGATAGAGAAAAGAAAGAATAGAAAAGGCTGAAATGATATAGAAAAGAAAGGAGAAAAAAGATGAAATGAAAAGCAGAAACTGATTGGGAAAACAAAGAAGGAAGGGGATGTAATATAGTAGAAAAGGAAGAAAAAAGGCATTAAATGACAGAAGAGAATTACAAGAGAAAACGATAACGTAGAAAGAACGAAAGAAAAAGATTAAAAGATTGAAAAGAAAGAAGAAAAGAGGGATGAAATGATATTGAAAACTTAGAAAGAAAATTATAAAATAATGTAGAAAAAGGAAAGCGGAAAAGATTAAAACGATATTTATAAAAAAAGAAAAATGAATTGAATTACAGAAAAGAAAGAAAAAAATGAAATAATATAAAAAAAGAGTGACGGAAAAGGAAGAAATGATAGAAAATTAAGCAAAGAAAAGGATGACATGATACTGAAAGAAAGAAAGAAAGAAAGAAAGAAAGAAAGAAAGAAAGAAAGAAAGAAAGAAAGAAAATAATGCAATAATATAGAAAAGAAAGAGAAAAGAATGACACAAGAGAAGAGAAAGAGAAAAAGAGGAAATAATAGTGAAAAGAAAGACGGATGGAATGACTGAAACGAGAAAAAAAAACAATTAAAAATGTAGTTTTGAATAAAAGAAGAAAAATGTGATATTCAAAACAAAATAGCAAAAACATTAAGCAGAAAGAAAACGGAAAGCAAAGAAAATAACTGATCTGGAGAAAAGAAATACTGAAAACGTGAAAGCATAAAAGTTTAGGAAGCAAAATTCCTCATCAATAAGCAAAAAATAAATAAATAAATAGAAATAAAAAAAATTCAGAAAGAAATAAAAATACAAAACAACTAAAACAACGAATGAATAAGTCAAAAAGGCTAAGAAAAATGCCATCGCGGAGTTCTAATCGGAAGTCAGAGTTCATTGGTCGCTGCGTGTCACGTGTCATCGGCAATGTCAAACCAATTAAATGTCTTCTTTTGCACGCCACTTTGACTCAAGGGTCGTCTTCCGGTATCATGTTGGCATAAACGGCTCTCGCTGGTGTCGCACGACACCACGTGATCGAGCAAGAGGGGCAATCAGCCAGCAGGGGTCCATCACGAACTGCTTGACTTTGCATAGACACTTAGGAAAAGGGCGGGAAAGAATGAAAAATGGCGATGCTATGAGAAATGTTCAGAAAGGCGCTCAAAGAAGAATAACGTGGGAAAAAAAAGAAAAGAAAGGAGAAGAAAGCTTAAGGAAGGACGAAGAGGAAATAGAAAGTAAAATAAAACAAAAAGTCAAAATGAATGAAATGAAGGTGAGAAGGCGGAAGGAGAAAAGAAAGAAAATTAAAAAGAAAATAAATATTGAAAAAAGAATAAAAATACAACCAAAGAAAGAATTTTGAACACGTAGCGGTAATAGTTAAGAAAACAAACGAACGGGCAAAATAACTCCCCGGTCTACAAAAATGTTGGATTGCATCAAGCTGAGACGCAAGAAAAAAAAAAAAAAAATAAATAATAATAATAATAATAATAATAATAATAATAATAATAATAATAATAAGAAGAAGAAGAAGAAGAAGAAGAAGAAGAAGACCAAAACATGATTTGAGAATGTTAAAAAGATGAAGAGATGAAACAATGTATAAAGAAGAAGAAGAAGAAGAAGAAGAAGAAGAAGAAGAAGAAGAAGAAGAAGAAGAAGAAAATGATAATGATGATGATGGTGACGAACAAGTTGATATGATGATGACTTGATAACAAAAGCCAAAACATCATCAGAGTACTTGCAAGCAGGAAGAAGAAAAAAATTTTCATAGCTGATTAAATATGTGAAGAAGAAGAAGAAGAAGAAGAAGAAGAAGAAGAAGAAGAAGAGGAAGAAGAAGAAGAAGGAACAGACCAAAAAGTGATCTGAGAATTTTAAAAGGAGGGAAATAAAAGAAATATAACGATTTATTAAGGAGAAGAAGTGTGTGACTAAAATAAAAGAAAAATTAGAAAAATTAGTAAAATGGATACAGAGAGACAGAGAGAAAGAGAACGGGTGAGAGAATAATAGACCTCAGAATGGATAAAGAAGAAGAAGAAGAAAAAAGAAGGAGGAGGAGAAGGCAAAGGAGAAAGTGGTTCCCAGATACAAATGATATTGACTGAATAAACGTAAGGAACAAAGAAGAAGAAGAAGAAGAAGAAGAAGAAGAAGAAGAAGAAGAAGAAGAAGAAGAACAACAACAACAACAACAACAACAACAACAATGAACAGACTAAAAGGTGATCTGAGAAGGTTTAAATAAAGGAAGAAAAAGAAATGTAACGATTTGTAAAGAAGAAGGAGGAGGAGCAGGAACAGGAGGAAGGGGTTCCAAGAAACAATTGTTATGGAATGAACAAATGTAAGGAATGAAGCAGAAGAAGAAGAAGAAGAAGAAGAAGAAGAAGAAGAAGAAGAAGAAGAAGAAGAAGAAGAAGAAGAAGAAGAAGAAGAAGAAGAAGAAATTATGAAAGAAACTTCATTTAACAATGAAAAAAGCGAAATAATCAAATAACGAAAAATCAGAATACTGAACATACAATAAAAGAAAGAATAAAAGAAAAAAAAAAGAATTATAACTTATTCAGTGAATAAATGAATAAAGAACGAAAAAACGTAATAAAATTAATAAATCGAAGAAATAGAAATATAAACGGATTATGGAAATATAGAAAAACAAATGAAATGTTTAACTGGGAAAATATCAACAAAATGAAGATAAAAGAAATATAAAGTAAAACGAAAAGAGAGAGAATAAAAAAAGGCAAATTATCAAAGAAAGAAAGAAAGAAAGAAAGAAAGAAAGAAAACATAAAGGAAAAAGGAATCAAGAAAGAAAGAATAGATAAAACAATAAGAAAGAAAGAAAGAAAGAAAGAAAGAAAGAATGGATAAAACAGAAAGAAAGAAAGAAAGAAAGAAAGAATGGATTAAACAGAAAGAATGAAAACAAACAAACAAACAAGCAAACAACTAAATTGAAAATATTAGATGTTGATTAAGAAAGAAAGAAAGAAAGAAAGAAAGAAAGAAAGAAAACAAACAAACAAACAAACAAACAATCAAATTGAAAATATTAGGAGAGGTTGATTAAGAAAGAAAGAAAGAAAGAAAGAAAGAAAGAAAGAAAGAAAACAAATAAACAAACAAATTGAAAATATTAGGAGATATTGATTAAGAAAGAAAGAAAGAAAGAAAGAAAGAAAGAAAGAAAGAAATAATAAAACAGAAAGAAAAAAAGAAAGAAAGAAAGAAGTAGAATTAAGGATTGTCAAAAAGAGAACAGAAAAGAAAAATTGAAATAAAACAGAAAAACAAGAATAAGCATCAGAGAACAATTTCTTCAAATCAGTAAAAATCTGTAAAGAAAAAGAACAAAGCAGTACAAAAAAACTAAAAAAGAACATGAAAAAAAATAAATAAATAAAATAAATAAATAAATAAAAGAAAAAAAAAATTGTGAAAAAGAAAGTAAGAAAACAAGAGAAAAACGGGGTAAGAAAAATGGGGCTAAAATTGATTGTATAATTTAGTTAAATCTCGACGAATATTTTTTTCATTCTGTTTTTATTAATCAGCAAGCTTTTCAAGTTGAAAGGGGTTTGTTTAAACAAAAGACGAATCGAGAAGGTAAACTAAAGAAATTAAGAAAAAATAAAAATAACAGATATAAAGATATGAACGGAAAAAGATAAAAGAAATGAATTATAACCAGGAAATGGAAACGAAAAAGAATAACAAAAAGAAAAAAAAAGACAGTATGTCAAACGTTGCAGAAAAAAGATACAAAAGGAATGAAAAGTAGAAAGAAAGAAAGAAAGAAAGAAAGAAAGAAAGAAAGAAAGAAAAAAAGAATAATAAAGAAAAGATATCCATTATCAATAAATGGGAAAGAAAGAAAGAAAGAAAAAAAGAAAAAAGAAAGAAAGAAAGAACAAAAGAAAGAAAGAAAGAAAGAAAACTAACAAATAACTGAATAGAAAATATTGAGATGTTTATTAAGAAAGAAAGAAAGAAAGAAAGAAAGAAAGAAATCTAACAAACAACTGAATCGAAAATATGAGATGTTGAGAAAGAAAGAAAGAAAGAAAGAAAGAAAGCATTATCTGAGGAAGAAGGAGAAAAAACTTGCCAAAAAAAATAAATTTATGATACAAAATGTGAAGGGCAGAAAACGATCCAATAAATAAATAAATAAATAAAGACGAAAAAAAAAACCCAACAAAACCAACAGATCTGAGAGAAGCCGAGAAATGCCGAAAGGAAAATTTGAACTAGTTTTTATTTTATTTCGTTTTGTTTATTTATTTTGATTTAATCTACTTATTTTCTTTTTATAATTTTTTTCCTTTCTTTTCTGACAAGGGATTAGAAAACTAATTCAAAACAATAATAATAAACGTTGTAATTCAAAGTAAAATCAGGAATTAAAAAACTAAAAAAAAAAAAAAAAGGGATAATATGGAGGACGCTTACGAGCAAAAAGGAAAACAAAAGATAATACCGTTTAATATTCTGAAAAAAATAATTTTCTTTTATTCTAAGTTTTTTTTTTAGTTACCGATACAAGATGGCAAATGGAAATTTACACCTTCAATTAGATTCAGATTTTTCAAATGAAAATTTTCATGAAAATATAACTCTATGTTGATATCAATATAATCTACGAATTTGATGAATAATAATAACAATATTAATCGCAGAATAATAATGATAATAATAATAATCACTGAGGAAGACTGATCCCAACCACCAGAAACAATACAGACGACACGAGGATCAGTAGACCGGAAATAAACAGAAAACAAAAATAGAAAGAAAAACAACTCTGTGGACGTTTTAAGCGACTAACAAGCAATATCTCGCACGAGAAAACGTAGACGTGGCTAAAAAAAGGAAAGCTTAAGAGAGAAACTGAATCTCTCTTCTAATAGCAGCATAAAACAACGCCATAAGGACCAACTATATCAAAGCAAAAAAAGATAAGACGCAACAAAACAGCAAATGTTGGTTTATGAGATAAAAGAGACAAAACGATCCATCACATAAACGAATGCAGCAAATTAACACAGAAAGAGTATAGAACTAGACACAACTGGGATGGCAAGGTAAGCCACTGAGAATTGTGCAAGAAATTGAAATTCGACCATACGAATAAATGATATATGCAGAACTCAGCATCTGTCCTGGAGAATGAGACGGCACAAACCCCTGTGGGATTTTGAGATACAAATTGATCACTTAATCTCAGCCAAACGACCGGACCTAATAATAATCCACAAAAAATATAATAAGAGAACGTGCAGAATTGTTGACTTTGCTGTCCCGGCGGACCACAGAATAAAATTGAAAGAAACGGAACAGAAGGATAAGTACCTGGACTTTGCTAGGGAACTGAAAAAACTGTGGAACATGAAAGTGTCGGTTGTCCCACTGATAATTGGTGATCTTGGTACAGACACCAAAGGACTGATACAAGGACTGGAGGACTGGGAATAAGGGGACGAGTGGAGACCATCCAAACTACAGCATTATTGAGAACGGCCAAAATACTGAGAAAACTCCAGGAGACTTGAGAAGACTTATTGTTACACAGACTCCAGTGAAATACCACCAGACCACAAAGTGAAAATCAAAGAATATGCAAAGAGAGACAAATACTTGGAAGACTAAAAATACTATGTAATATGAAGGTGACGGTGATACCGATTGTCATTCGAACACTTGGAAAGGTATCTAAATGCGTAGAAAAAGTGGGGGAGACATGGAAATCAGAGAATGAGTGGAGACCATCCAAACTATGGCATTATTGAGATCAGGTAGAATACTGAGAAGAGTCCTGGAGACCTGGGGAGACTTCCTGTTACATAGACTCCAGTGAAAGTCAACTAGTAAACACTGGTATGCAAAAAACTATTAAGGAGTAAAATGATACAGACCACCAGACTTAGTGATAGTCAACAAAAAGAAACCTACCGAAGAGTGAACTTTACCACTGGGAAAATTGAAAGAAAGTGAAAAGAGAGAAAGCTACCTTGATCATGCTTGAGAACTAAAAAAACAAAAAAAAAAAACTATGGAGTATGAAAGTGACAGTGATAGCTGTTGCAATTGTCACGCTCGGTACAGTCACCAAAGAATTGATAGAGCGACTGGAGGACTTGGAATAAGAGGATTAATGGAGACCATCCAAACCATAGCATTACTAAGATCGTCCCGAATACTGAGAGGAGTCCTGTAGACTTAAGGAGACTTGCAGTCACTCAAACTCTCGTGAGATACCATCGGCTAATGCTGGTGTGAAAAACTATCAAAAGAGTAAAATAATAATAATAATAATATTTAATTATTTGTTACGGTCCTAACGATTTTCTGTTTAGAACCATAGCGTAGTATCTGTCTAATCTCCAAACCTTTGAACTGGAATTAGTTACACTTTCTCGCCAAGAAGTAAACACTATATTATTAGTCATAAAAGAATTTATAAATGTGGAACAGCAAATAAGAATTGGAAAGTTGAAACATTTCGTTTGATGGAACCCAACTCGTAGGTTGTAACGAATGTTCTCTTCGGTCTTGCTTTGTTTTGGTTTGGTTTGGTTTTAAGGCATATCAACCATTGTGGGTTATTTAATGTCAATTCTGTTTTTATACATAAAATCAGTTCTATTTCAAAAAATTCAGTTCAGCCTAAGTACAAAGTTTCAATTTTAAAAACAGTTCTATTTCAAACAATTCAGTTTAGTATAGGTACACCATTTAAAGGTAGAAAGAGTTCTATTTCAAACAATTCAATTAAGCATGAGTACACAGTTTCAATGTCAAAACAGTTTTATGTCAAATAGTTCAGTTTAGCATAAGTTTTATTTTGAACAATTCAGTTTAGCATAAGTACAAAGTTTATTTCTATTTAAAAATAGTTTTATTTCAGACAATTCAGTTTAGTCTAAGTACACAGTTTGAATGTCAAAACAGTTTTATTTCAAACAATTTAGTTTAGCATAAGGACTCTATTCAGTTCTGTTCGATCCATAGATAGGACCCTATCAGGTGCTACCACTCAGGGCCAGAGTGGACTAAAGATTGATAGCAATGAAGGAGTACTCAACATTCCTCAAAGCTTGAGCACTACTGGAACCTCACCATCACATTATTTAGTGTCATTACCAGGACACGAGTTGGAAGGCCCTTATCCCTCTGCAGAGAAGCAGTCTGTGTATTCTACTGCCCCAATCTACTGGGCTATTCGATTTTTTCTTTGTTAAATGTCATATCAATCTGAGTGATATAATGCTAAAGCAATCCCTATAGAAAAACATCAGTAGTACCATTTAACCCATCGCTGTAGTTAAAAGTGGGTTTATACCTTTCTAAAGAGTATTACCTTATAAGTGGACGTAATAACGAGTCTGGAGTTTGAACACTCTTACTTCGATATCACAGCCCGGTACGTTAGTCCATAGGCCACTGAAACTCCCCACTTCCAGATGAAGATTTAGAAATATCAATAATTGACTTTCTTACCTATCATAATTTTTATATTAGTGTATCGATAACTTAATTAAGAGAATTTTTAATCATGTAATCAAAATCAACATTCATTGGTGAATATATATCTTTCTTATACAATATATGAGTCAATACTATTAAAAAAGCCTTAGTCTTCATTGAATGAAAAGATCAAAAGAAATGATTTAAATCAAGACCACTGGATATGTACATTAACTAACGTGGGAATAAGAATTGAAAGACAGAAGAAATCTTCTAAACATCTGACCAATCTGCCTTCATGTCCAGAATCAAAATTTGGGATACAATAGAAGTCATGTTCGTAACAAATCTGGCTGTTACCATCAGAAAACAGCGAACAATTCTATAATCACTTAATGGTTAGTCAACGTCATCTTCAAAGGCCAGGAAGTGTCATATATTTAAAATATATATATATATATATGGTGTCCAAGCAATTGTCGGAGAAAGTGGCTAGCATCATGTTATTTGCTGTCGATTGATACTTTCTCAGTAATTCTAGTTTTCTTTTTGGACAGTTATTATTTTTACACAATCAATCATTTTCGTCAATGGCTGATTTACCATAAAAGTGTAGTACCCCTGCCGAGAACTGATCTTCATCAGAAGACCTTGTAAAATATTGGTGGGGCATGCCAAAAAGTATCTATTAAGCGTGTTTAAACAATAACAAAACACACAGATGTAATCAAAAGACTAAAAGTTTTAACTTTCGAACAAAAATCTTTTAACTGAACAAAAACTCTTTGTTTATCACGAAAATGCCGGTTCACATGCCTCCCCAGTGCCCAAAGATGTTAGAAAATCCTCTAGATAATCATGATTTTTCTTCTGGTTAGATGTAAGTAAAGTAAAAGTAAAGTTGTCTCCCTTTAGTCGAGGGTGACCAGAAGGCTCCCTTTTCAGTAGCTACTACACCGAGATGGAGGGGAGGGCGCAACTCCATTCCCTGGATTGCTCCACTTTACCCTTGATACGTACCTTATAACGCTGAGTGTTAAGCAAGGAGGTATCAAGTACCATTTTTTAAGTCTTTGGTATGACTCAACCTGGGATTGGACCCCGGTTTCCCGGACTATCGGCGAACACTCAACCCACTTAGCCAATGAACCGGCAAAAAATATGAAACGCTTCACGAATTTGCGTGTCATCCTTGCACAGGGGCCATTTTAATCTTCTCTGTATAGTTCCAATTTTAGTATATGTGCCGCCGAAGCTGGTTAGATGTACTGGTTGATTATTTTCAAACAGTTAGAATGTTTTAAGTTATTTCCTTTCTTTATTGATTTTCTTTTTTAGATATCAGTTTGTGTAATATTCTTGTATTGCCTCGTAGACCCAACCAAGAACATAATCAAAGATGATTTACGACTTCAATGAACGGGCGAAACACACTTCTTTATAAAAATATATTTCTCATTTTATTCTTGAAAGGGGTCCACTGTTTGTTGTTAGTTTGAGAGATAGATGGAGAGACATGTACTCAGAGAGAGGACTTCTTCTTGCCCTATACCTTCTTCCGTGAGCCCCTTGCAAGCCGAGACGCCTCTGATCGGCTCCGTGTCCCTCGCTCGACTCTCGATTCTCTGCACTCTGTCTAAATCTTACCGCGTGGTTCTCATCACGTGGTCTCCTTCCGGTTACACACCTGTTGGACCCGGCTGCCATGACGCGCTATTATCCCCCTGTTTACTAATCACAACCTGACAGCTTGTCAAAGCACACGGGGTCATTAGAAATGAACCGAAAATCCATGTCATATGTTATATAACAATATATCTTTTTTGCAAATTGCATCAACTGTTATTTTTTCACGCCCCCAGAGTTATAAAAATAGGTTTTAAAATGAATATATATATATATATATATATATATATATATTCTTTTAATAAAGAACGAAATATCATTGCTGGATCAGTTGCCAGTGTTGGTTTATCCACTTTTTTACTTTTTTTTATCGTCAAGCGGGATGTAGCCTTGAGGACCTGCCAGAGGCGATGAAGGATAGGGAAAAGTGGTGAGAGAGGGTCAGGGTTATCCGTGCTAGCGGCACGACATGATGATGATGACCTTTTCTCCATAGCGTGAACTGACAGCACGGATTTATTTAACTCTTTCTCAACGACTTCCCCTTTCAACCATCACACTTGGTACGTCATCCAGACAAAACCCAGTTTCCAAACGAAGCTGATAGATGGGAGTTTTGCTGGTCAACTAACACTGATTTATCCACATCCATAGGAGTTCGTCTTAGCTTCTCCAGCGGTGTCCTGGATGTCTTGATCTTTCTTGGATGGTTTTTATGATGGGAGGTAAATGACCGTACATATGCTGTTTTGTTGGGTCCTGCTTCCAGGATTTGTGCAAAACTGCCCACAGTACATCTGAGTTGTTTCCATTTATCTTTTCCTTCAATCGTTTCAGATCCAGATGGTGCAACTATACAATAATACTAACATTCCTACAGCTCGGGACGTTAATACAAACTAATACCAACGCAAAAAAATGTCATTTACTCTTTTGTTAAAATACGACTGATTTTTTAAGCAAGAAGGAAAAAGAGAGTGGGGAATGTTGAAAGAGAGTGAGAAACTTATAATAAGGTATTTCTGGTCTCGCTAGTGATATCCCTTCTTAGTCATCGCTCTCTCTATCTTCCCTCTCTCTATCTCTATCTCTCAATTAATATTCCCTCTCTCTCACTCTCTCTCTCTCTCTGAATCTCATTCTATCTTCCCTCTCTCCCTCCTCACTCTCTCTCTAACTCTAACTCTATATCACCCTCTCTATCTTCCCTCTCTCACTTTCGTTAAAAGATTTGTTTTATATATATATATATATATATATATATATATAAAGGTTCGGTTAAGGTTTGATTTGGTTTCTTTGTTTAATGGCATATCAAACTTTGTAGGTTATTTAATGCCAAAACCATTCTCCTAGAAGAACAGTAGTGGTACTATTTAACACATAGATGGGAGGATAAGTGGGTTCATACCTTTCCTAAAGGTATTTTCTCCGAAAGTGAACGTAATAGTGCGACTGGAGTTCGAACTCGCTTACTACGATTCCGCAGTCCATCGCTTTTATCATTACACCACGAGGACACCCCCATGTTTGGTTAAAGACCATGGATTGTTTCCTTTACAAAATCTTCAAGTGAAGACGTTCGAGTCTTCTTGATATTTTTTTTTATATGTCTGGGTCAAGATGGTGAAGAGAGTACCCTATACTAGCCCAAGCGCTTTTGACCATTTTGCAGGTCATCTTCGCAGGTTGTGTTAGGTTGTTTGTTGCTTTGAGTTGTATTCATATTTATTTGGAGTGTTTTTTTAATAGATGAGATTAGCTAATAAAACAAAAAACAAAACTCCATAAGTAAACATAAATAAGTCACAGCAACAAGTAACCTAACACAACACCTGAGGATGACCAGCGAAATGGTCGAACGCATTCAGGCTAGTATGGGGTAATATCTTCACCATCTTGACCCAGACATAAGAAAAATAACAAGAAGACTCGAACGTCTTCACTTGAAGATTTTGAAAAGGAACAACCCGTGGTCTTTAACCAAACATATTTAGTAAAGAGCTGCTGCCTAAGTATACAATATAAATGTGTGTGTGTGTGTGTGTGTGTGTTTGCTTTAAGCAGGATTGGGCATAAATAACCAACGATGGTCGGTATGCCATAAAACCCAATCAGCTAACCAACCAATTAGCATTATCTAATAATTGATGATAATAAACAATAAATTAAACAGAAGCAGAAAAAAAAATTATAAAAATATATCGAAATATTTTAGACGTCCAGAAATCAGCAGCTCTTGTCTTCCCAGAGGAGACTCGTAGCGTCACGGTTATCGCCATAAGAAAAAGACACGATGAACCAATTAGAAATCTGGGGTTAAGCTATTTCAGTTTCACTTTCGTGCTATTGCCTGTAAAGAAGATAGAAACCCACTTCTTCCCTCTCTCCCTCTCCTCCTTAAAAGAGGCTCTCATAGTGTTATAAGGAAATGGACTCGGTGGTCCGAGTTCGAACCTTGGATAAAGCTGTTTGGATTTTACATTGAAATAAGCTCGTTAGGAATAGTTTGAATCCAACTATTCTCCCTCGAGCAACGGGTAAATATCAGAGCAGACTGGGTTCTTTAAATTTGGTATGGCAAATGATCTAGGAGAAGGAAAGCCTAAGACAAACTTGTTAAACGATACTGAAGAATGTGACCTTATTTCACATCCTTTTATTTAGAATATTATGGTAAAAATACAAAAAAAATGCTTAGGAGCACGAAATCCTGCTCATTCGGAGGAGTTAGTAAATAGGCTCCTTTTCTTCCTTCAGCTTTGGTCAAATAGGAGTGCAACCAGTCTTAAAAAGAAAAGAACTCCCTGGATTTAAATTAAAACAGGCTCTACTCCCCAGTAATTTCATCTTGCGCCGCCTCAAATTCTGGCCTTTTCGGCTGGGGTTGAAGAATACACCGGCTGCATTTCTGCAGAGGGTTAAAACTCCCCCAACGAGTGTCCTGGATAATATACTTAACAATCTGATGGAGCTTTGGGGGATTCAGAGTACCTCTTATTGACATTGGTCCTACGTCTACTCTGGTCCAGAGTGGCAGCACTTATAGAGTCCTATCTATGGGTCAAATAGAACTAAAATGTATACTTATACTAAACTGAATTCTAAGAAATGAAAACTGATATTTAAACTGTGTACTTATGCTAAACTGAATTGTTTGAAATAGAACTGTTTATATGCATAAAAATGGATTTGACATTAAATAACCTACAATCGTTGATGGGCCATAAAACCGAACTAAACCAAATCCTAAATATTTGGCATAGAAGTATAAAGAGGATTTGGCATTAAATAACCTACAATGGTTCATGTGCCATAAAACCCAACTAAACCAAATTCTATATATTTGATATATATGTATAAAGAGGATTTGGCATTAAATAACCTACAATGGTCCATGTGCCATAAAACCCAACTAAACCAAATTCTAACCTACAATGGGTCATGTGCCATAACCCAACTAAACCAAATTCTATATATCTAATATATATGTATAAAGAAGATTTGGCATTAAATAACCTACAATGGTTGATATGCCATAAAACCAAACCAAGCATCCTACTCGTGGCGTAATTAGTGGGTAATTACGAACCCTGCCTTCTCAGCTGCGAGTGATTCTGATTTTAGTCTCCCCACTCCACTCTGTACAATTCAATCCATGTCTTCTTTTTTTTTCCAAAGTGTCTCATCAATTTATTAGGGAAAGAGATGATTATAAATTAAATTTAGAGTATCAGAGATACGGATCTTCAAATGTTCATTTATTAGGGAAAGTCTCCGAGGCGTTGTGGTTCGCGTACTGTTGTCTAAAATTGGATTAACTGAGTTCGAATTCCACTTACGCTATTAGGTTAACTTTCGGATTAATACCCGTGAAAAAGGCATGAGCCGCCTATTTTCCCATGTATAGGTTGAATAATATCCCTACTGTTCCCCTACTAAGATGGATTTGCCATTAAATAACCCACTCGGATTGATATGCCATTAAACAAAGAAACCAAACCAATCAAAGCCAGGCGTTTACTTTAGGACCAATACGACTGGGGAATTTGTGAACTTCCATATCCCCACCAGTTAATTAGAAGGACTACTGATTTCTTCTAGAATGATGGCCTTGGTATAAGATAACCCATTAAACCAAAAAAAAAAAAAAAAAAAGAAGTAAACCAAACCAAACATAAATTTACTAAATATCCCGAATGTGCATTCTGGTGAATGATGATACAAATTAAATAAATAATACGTAAGAATTTTTAAAATTATAAGATATATTAAATTTTGTACGGAATGATTTTTTGCCTTGGAAATAAGAAATGCTTAACACAGTTCTTATGAATGCAGGACAGAGGTCAATGATATCAGGTGTTACTTAAAACCCGTTCCATTGACCACTATTGGCTGGGGCTGTAGAATACACCGGCTGCACCTCTGCCGAGAGTAAAGACACCTTCATAACTTGGCCACTTTTTGGCTGTGTGTGGCTGCCTGTAATGATTGATAACGACATCCTAGTGGCTGAGCAGTCGGTGACGGGGCAATCAAAGTGTTTGTGCGACTTGCAATATTCTCTTTTAGGCATTACTAGGCAAGATATGAGTCACAATGGCCCGATCCGTTTAATCTGCTGACCAAGTCAAGCCCGAACACTTGACAATTGTCCCAACCATATTCTTCAAATTTCTCTTATGGCAAAATTATGCTCTATCCGGTTTTATCTTAAAGGTACTAGAAGGCGGTGGTTAAGGGCCAACTGTGCTCAGATAGCAATACTTTAAGTCATTTAAACTGCGTGCAAAGAAATAATTAATATAACATAGAATTAACAGTGTTAGGTAGCAGTATTTGAAATTATTATACTGTGTGCAAACAAATGAGTTTTAACTCGTTTAAAAATAATCTTACAGACTATTCACAATCAAATCATGTTTGCCCTGTCGACTGGGGCTGTAGAATACACAGACAGCAGAGGGATAAAAAAAACCTAACGAGGGACCTGTATATGACACTATACAATCTAATGGTGAGGTTCTAGTAATGTTGGATCATTGGGGAATGCAGAGTACCCCTTCATTACCATCGCTCCCTGGTCCACTCAGGCTCGTAGTGGTAGCATCTGGTAGGTTCCTATCTATGGGTCAAATATAACTAAACTGCGTGCTTTTGCTAAACTGAGTTGTTTGAAATAGAACTGTTTTGACATTTAATCTGAGTACTAATGCTAAACTGAATTGTTTGTAATAGAACTGTTTTGACATTTAACTGTGAGTGGACAAAACTATACTGATAGTAAACTGTATTGTTTGAATTAGAACAGCTAGAATGAACAGAATAGCTTGAAGTAGAAATGTTTTTGACAATTAAACTGTGTACTCCTGGTAAACTGAATTGTTTGAAATAGAACTGATCATTTGTATAAAAATGAATTTGGCGTTAAATAACCGACAAATATGCCATAAAACCCATCTAGCTTACAAACGAACGAACCAACCAACCAACTCATGCCTCTGTGTGTGTGTGTGTGTGTGTGTGTGTGTGTGTGTAACCAAATTAGTTTTAACTTGATTAAAAATATTGTTAACTAAAGATTCTTTGCAACCAAACCATGTGTGTGTGTATGTGTGCGTGAAAGAGAGAGAGTGAGAGAGAGAGAGAGAGAGAGATAGAGTGGGTTGAGAGACAGATTGAGTAAGAGAGAGAGAGAGAGAGATATCAAGTAGGATTTGGTATTCAATATCCCACAAGGGTGGGCATGACATAAGACTAAATAGCAAAACCAAACCTATTCATCATCATCATCATCATCATATCACGCAGATAGCTCGGATTTTCCTGTCTTTGATTTTCCATTCCTCTCTATCCTTCATCGCTCCCGGGAGGTCTTCTAGACGACATCCTGTGTCCGTACATAACCGTTGTTGGTTAGTTCTTGTTGGTCGCCCAACACTGGCACGTCCATAGGAGAACATCACTTATGATTTCCTCCTTGCTTCTCCAGTTATGTCACGGATGCCTTGTTCGTCTTATTTAGATGGTTTTAGAGATAGGTAGTAGGTAACCGTACAACCGTTGCTTTGTAGGATACTGCGTCCAGAATTTATTCAAAAAGATTGCAATGACAAACCTGGTCATAGATGGAATAAATCAAGATCTAAAGAAAGCATAATTTACTGATTAAGTGATTCTGTAATCACAGCAATATTTTCGTTTCTGAGTAAATCAGAACATTTGACAGAAAAAAAAACAAAAAACAGAAGTATTTCGAGCGAAATCAAATGATTTCTAGATTGACCGATTTTTGGTTTTATTTAACCACTTTGCTAAAGTAAGTATGAGTGATCTTCTAAGGCAGCATCCATTACTTTGGGGACAATGAATTTCGAAAAGGCATGAATCCGATTTAAGTGGTTCAGCAAGAAGCGAAAAACCACTCCCCAATCTTCTCCTTACATGACAAAGCAGTAGTTGCTGTAAAAAGGGAAAAGCTGATACACCATTTGTCAACCTCGATTAAAAAAGTAAAAAAAGTCCTATAAATACAAGAATTTATTTCTTCCTCTCGTTCCCCATCCTACCCACCTCTCTCTCTCTCTCCCTCTCTCTCCCTTTCTCTCTCTCTCTCTCTCTCTCTCTCTCTCTTTATACAAACATTTACACACACACACACACACACATATATATACGTATATATATATATGTGTGTGCGTGTGTGTGTGTTTGTGTGTGTGCGTGTGTATGTGTGTGTGTGTGTGTGTGTGTGTGTGTTATTCATAAGCTTCTGGAAAGAAAGAATTCATGAAATCGTAAGTAAGAATGAAAGAAAAAAAGAAGATATGGTTGTTTTAAAAGAAAGAAAGAAAGAAAGAAAGAAAGAAAGAAAGAAATTATGAAATCGACTGTAAAAATGAAAGAAAGAAGATATGGTTGTTTTAAAAGAAAGAAAAAAGATAGAAAGAAAAAAAGAATGAATGAAAGAAAGAAATAATTTATGAAATCAAAAGTAAGAATGAAAGAAAGAATATATCGTTGTTTTAAAAGAAAGAAAGAAAGAAATTATGAAATCGAAAGAAAGAATGAAAGAAAGAAGATATGGTTATTTTAAAAGAAAGAAAGAAAGATAGAAAGAACAAATGAAAAGAAAAATGCGTGAATGAAAGCGGGATCATTGAAAGAGAGAATGAATGCTTGGAAAAAAGGAAGGATAAAGAATGCATTAAACAGAAATTAATGCAAATGGCTTGAATGACTGAGTGAATAAATGAATGAATGAAAATGAAAAAAAGTAAATAAACCAGCCACCTAAAACTAACAAAATAAATAAACAAACAAATAAATAAATGAACAAATAAAGAAAGAAGAACGAAAGAAAACGCGCTATCAAAACAACAACAAAAGCAGTTCTAAAATCGTTTGAACCAAATAAGGGAATGGATTATACGAAAGAATAATCAGAAAGGGCAGAGACCAAACCGCCATTTGCCCATTTTCATTAGTTAAATCAACATCGTTATCATTAAGAGAATTGTAATTACTATCATCATTATTATTAACAATATTATCATCATTAACTGAACCCTTTGTATTATTAATATTATTATCATTATTATTATTATTATTATGAAACCCATTTTAATATTATCAGGTGTATTATCAACGTTAATAATAATGAAGTGTAATTTTATAACAACAACAACATGGTGAAAAAGAAAAAAAAAAGGGCGGTGGGGATTAATATTATCAACTACGATAGGGCTGATAAGGAACACTAAGATGATAAAGGCGGCTGCAGAGTGAATTAAAACTAAAGGTTGAATAGTTTATTAATGAATGAAATAATGCCGCTTCTGATGCTGGGATGAGAGTGGAGAAGAATAATGAGTAGTGTACAATGAAAAGAAAAAAAAAGAGAGGAAAAAGCAAAGAAGCTATGGATGAAAGAAACAGAAATGAAGACATAACAAGACGTAGAAGACGAAAAAGGAAAAAAAAAAAAGGGATGAGAATTACATCGTGACAAAACTACTATTACTTCTACTACGGCAATAATAATAATAATAATAATAATAATAATAATAATAATAAAATTGTTAGATGAATGAGAAAATGAGCGAAGCAAACTGAAAGAATGACTATCATAACAGAAGGAAGACAAAAGAAAGGGAGGAAAAAAAAGACGAGCTACATGATCAAACAATGCATGATGTAATAATAATAATAATAATAATAATAATAATAATAATAATAATAATAATTCCATCGACAATAATAGATGGGTGAATGAACAAATGGACAAATGAAAAATGGCGGACTTTTGGTTTTTATTACGTTCTTCTTCTTCTTCTTCTTCTTCTTCTTCTTCTTCTTCTTCTTCTTCTTCTTCTTCTTCTTCGTTTGACTCGTTGAATAAAACGTTAATGCGTTGCTTCCGTCGAGTCCATATCTGGAAATATGGCACCATCAAATTGTAGTGGATTTAATTCTTAGACGCAGTCGTTGTTGTCGTTATTGTTGTTGTTGCTGTTGTTGCCGTTGTTGTACGCTTTTGCAGATGGCGAAGAGTTTAAAATGGGCCGAGTTGCAGACGATAGACAAAAAGAAGAAAATATATCATGGCGGTAGGAAGGAGAAAAAATGAGAAGAAATGAAGCAAGAGAAATCAGGAGACGAAAAGTAAGTGAAGGGAAGGGAAACATGGAGCAAAACAGTTTCATGAGAGTGTTCTGGATTGTCCAACAAAAATAAAAACCAAATAAAACAAAAAAATGTATCGACAAGGATATAGAATAAGACTAGGTTAAAATATGGCTTTTAAAAAATGCACATTATCTCTTGCAGCATGCTTGGTTTTATGTCTGCACACACACACACACACACACACACACACACACACACACACACACACTCATATATATATATATATATATGTATATCTGCCTGCAGCAAACGAGATATGAACTTGATCCGTTTGAAATCCATTATATTAAACCTTGCACACAAATAAAATCCTGTTCAGCGAAAATGAAGTCTACGGTCTTGCTAGCAACATTATACCTCACTTGACCTAAGCTAATACACACACACACACACACACACACACACACACACACACACACACACACACATATATATATATATATATATATATATATAGGGAAAGATAGAGAAGAGGGAGAAGGCAAAAGATCTACAGCCTACATCTCTCTATTGAGACTGAAACTGCAAATTCAAATATTTGTAATTGTGATATATATTATTTATATTCGTGTGTGTGTGTGTATGTTTGTGTACCATATAGCCAACAAAATTGAGCCTATTGATTACTTTGTAAAAAGAGCATTGGAATATTAGTTCTTTTAATATGTTCCCGCCCAAGTGGGAGACATAATATATCTCAACGAATGCACATAAAAAGAAATGAACCACCCCATCAATCGAGCTGGCTAGGTGGAAATAACAGACAGACTAGCAGTGGTCTAGCTACTTAACAAGATAAACTGATAGATAGATAGATTTAAGTAATTCTATCATATATATATATATATATATATATATATATATATATATATATATATATATATATATATATAAAGTATACAGAAGTTTTCATTTGATATCACAGATGAATATATAGTGATTAAGATGCATTTCCAAAGATTCCTATATTTTGTCAAATCCATTGGGCAATTATTTCAAGACTCGTTCTGAGCAGTTAGTCTATTTTTCATTCATTCGTACAATAAAAAAAACAATGCTATTCAACCTAATATTAAACGAATGCACACGAAAGTCTAAAACATTATCACACGCACACACACTCTCGTGTGCGCATATACACAAATGAACTCACACCTACAGAGGTACATAGGCATCATTCTCTGATATAAATGTATTTGAAGAAAAATATCACGAGTGAAATCATGAATGATTGAAAATATCTATAAATATACTCGTCCTATTTCCTATATTATATTTGAGCGTCATTTTAGTAATACACACTCACACATATATAAACACACTTTCCCAGTCGGTTTGGGCTGTAGAAAACACCGACTGCTTCTCTACAGAGGAGTAAAAAAAATCCCCGAACAAGTGTCCTGAATATGAAACTGAACAATCTGATGGTGAGGTTCCAGTAATGCTGGAGCTTTGGGGAATGCGGAGTACCCCTTTATTGCCATCGCTCCCAGGTCCACTCTAGCCTGGAGTGGTAGCACCTGATAAGGTCCTATCTATGGGTCAAATAGAACTAAGCTGTGTATTTATGCTAAACTGAATTGTTTGAAATAGAACTGTTTTGACATTTACCTGTGTGTAAACAAACACTATACTTATGCTAAACTAAGTTGTTTGAAACAGAACTATTCTTATATATATATAAATTGATTGAGCGTTAATGAGCTACAATGGTTGATATGCCGTAAAACCAAACCAAACCAAACCAGCCTCACCACCACATACACACACGTACACCCCCCATATATATATATATATATATATATATATATATATATAGGATGCGGCAGAAATAACTCCCACATTTAAAACTTTCTTTTTGTACTGCAAAAGTGAACATAAGAAAGTGGCAATGGTAGCTCCATTCATCAAATGTCTTATGATCTTTTTCTTTCTTTTTTTTCTTTTCTTTAGACATGATCAATTATTATGACTCAGACAGGTGCGCTTTGTTTGTTTGCTGTTGAAACTATTTTAAGTCTGTTGAATTTGTCCGCTCAGTCGGCTGGGACTGTAAAATACACCGACTGCATCTCTACCGAGGGGTAAGATCCCTCCAATGAGGGTCCTAGATATCACATTAAACCCTCTGATATCAATGTTCCAGCCTTGGAGACTTGGGATATGCGGAGTACCCCTTCATTAGAATTGCTCACAGGTCCACTCTGACCCAGAGTGTTAGCACCTGATATGGTCAAATAGAACAAACTGTGGGCAAACAAATGACTGATGTTGAATTGTGACTGTTATATAGCAATACTTGAAACCATTTAACGGTGTGCAAAAAAGAGGTCAGGCTCAATTAAGAATGTTATCTACAAAATGTTTTTACAAATCATATAGAAATTTAATATATTTGTATGAAGAGGATTTGACTTTAAATAGCCCACAATGGTTAATGTGCCATAAACCCAACTAAGTCATGTTGAATTTATTCTTACTACACTTAGCTTTTCGTATTCATATAATGTACGTTGGAATGATGCTGTTCAGGGTGGAAAATTGACACTTCAAAGGACTGAAAATTCTATCTGGAACGGAAAATTTCTGACTTAAGATGAAATAAGCATGAAAAGTTATCTGTATTGCAATTACAGATTCACAATCGTTTTACAAGCAAGTGTGCATCGTGCACTGATACAAGCCATAATTAAAATTGATCTTACCTATAAAAAAAAGAATAAGCAAGATGTAAGTACAATTGACACTTGTCTAAGTTCGCTTGCACCTCGTAAAAAAAAATTAAAATGTGGGAGGTAATTCTGTCTTTCTGTCTGTCTGTCTGTTTCTCTCTCTATATATATATATGTAGGACTGAGATAGCTCTGCGTAAATAAGAAAATGATTTAGAGAAAAGTCTTTGAATAAAATTTACGATTTCTTTCTTGAAATATGTTTAACTGTACAGTCATCATTCTCAGTTTGGTTGGTTTGGTGGGTTTTATGGCATATCAACCTTTGTAGGTTATTTAACGCCAAATCCATTTTTATGTAAATAATCTGTTCTATTTAAAACAATTCAGTTTAGCATAAGTACACAGTTTAATTATCAAAAACATTTATTTCAAATTATTCAAGAAGTTATATGTAACAATTCAGTTAAGTGTAAATACAATTTTAATGTCAAAAAACAGTTCTATTTCAAATAATTCAGTTAAGCATTAGCGTGCAGTTCAAATGTAAGTGTGGTTTAATTGTCAAAAATATTTCTATTTAAAGCTATTCAGTTTACTCAAACAATTCAGTTTAGCATAAGAATGCTGTTAGTTCTATTTAACCCATAGATAGGGCCCTATCAGGTGCTACCACTCCGGACCAGAGTGGACCTGGGAGCGGTGGCAATGAAGGGGTACTCCGCATTCCCCAAAGCTCCAGCATTGCTGGAACCTCACCATCAGATTGTTTAGTGTCATATCCAGGACACTCGTTAGGGGGTGGTCTTACCCCTCTGCAGAGGTGCAATCAGTGTATTCTACAGCCCCAGCCGACAGGGCAATACACAGAGTTAAATGTCAAACAGTTTTATTTCAGATAATTCAGTTCAGCATAGGTACACAGTTTAGACGTCAAAAACAGTTCTATTTCGAGCAATTCAGTGTAGCACCAGTACGCAGTCTCAATGTCAAAGCAGTTCTATTTTAAACAATTCAGTTTAGCATAAACACGTAGTTTAAATGCGAAAATCATTAAAGTGAAAGAAGCATGGTAAATAGTTATATTTAACCCATAGATAGGACCCTTATCAGGTGCTACCAGAGTGGACCTGGGAGCGATGGCAATAAAGGGGTACTCCGTATTCCACAAAGCTCCAGCATTGCTGGAACCTCAGCATCAAATTGTTTAGTGTCATATCCAGGACACTCGTTAGGTGGGGTCTTACCCCTCTGCAGAGAAGCAGTTGGTGTATTCTACAGCCCCAGCCGATTGGGCAATCATCATACTCAGCTTCCAGATATATATATATATATATATATTGTGTGCGTGTATGTGTATGTGCGCGGTATATATATATATATATATATATATATATATATATATATATATGTACTAGTTTGTGTATGTCTCCGTTTTCTATTGTAAATATACTTGAATAAATATAAATTATATAAATATAAAAGATATATGAGACTATATATGAGCTTTGTATCGTTAAAATTACATGCAAAGTATATATATATATATATATATATATATATATATATATATATATACATATATATATATATATATATATATATATATATATATATATATACCTTATGCATATGTGTATGAGTTTGGGTGTATTTTATGGGTATATATATATATATATATATGTGTGTGTGTGTTTGTGTTAAAAATAAGTGGAAAAGTAGATAAATCAGACACTTGTACATGGGTGTAATGGTCTGTCTTTATTTTGTGTTTGTATATATATATATATATATATATATATAAGTATATATATATATATATATATATAAATATGTATATATATATATATATATGTGTGTGTGTGTGTGTGTGTGTGTGTGTGTGTGTGTGTGTGTGTGTGTGTGAGTGTGTATACGCACATGACTCTGTATATATAATCCACAGACTACCTAACTAAAAAAAAACAAATCAATGTTATTTGTTTTGACTATAACCTCATAAAAAATACAAATCTTTTTAGGCGGCGATTTTCCGGTTTTTCTTTACCAAACTTACAATCGGGAAGCAATTTTAAAATTCAACCATTACTTTCCTGTCTTTCTCAGAAGGAAATATTTTGTGTCCATTTTTGTAGCATCCATACTGCTCTCTACAAACAACAACAACAACAATAACAGCAACAACAACAACACAGCAGCAACAACGACAAACTACTTATCTACAAAAAAAAAAAGAAGAAAAGAAAACGATTTTAAGTAATTTAAATAGATAAGAAAATAGGAAATTTTTTTTTAGTGAAAACATGTCTCTACATGGATATTTTTCTCATTAAAACTTAGGATTAGATGTTTATAATTTATATATATAATTGAAAATACAAAAAAAAACTGACCCTTGAGTAAATTTGTTTGGTTATTGAGAAATATTTAGTTTATCTATCTGTTTAATTTGGTTTGGTTTCATAGTATAGGGTGTCACCATGTATATTGGGCCCATGTGACTACTAATATAGGGTGTCGCCATATGCATTAGGCCCATGTGACAACTAATATAGGGTGTCGCCATATACATTCGGCCCATGTGACTACTAATATAGGGTGTCGCCATACATATTGAGCCCATATGACTACTAATATAGGGTGTCGCCATATACATTGAGCCCATGTGACAACTAATATAGGGTTTCGCTATATATTTTGGGCCCATATGACTACTAATATATGGTGTCGCCATATACATTGGGCCCATGTGACAACTAATATAGGGTTTTGCCATATACATTGGGCCCATGTGACTACTAATATAGGGTGTCGCCATATACATTGGGCCCATATGACTACTAATATGTGGTGTCACCATATACATTGGGCCCATGTGATTACTAATATATGGTGTCGCCATATACATTGTGCCCATGTGACTACTAATATATCTTGTCGCCAAATACATTGGGCCCATGTGACTACTGATATAGGGTTTTGCCATATACATTGGGCCCAAATGACTACTGAGATATGGTATCGCCATATACATTGGGCCCATGTGACAACTAATATAGGGTTTCGCCATATACATTGGGCCCATAAGATTACTAATATATGGTGTCGCCATATACATTGGGCCCATATGACTACTAATATAGGGTGTCGCCATATACATTGGGCCCATGTGACTACTAATAAAGGGTGTCGCCATATACATTGGGCCCATGTGACTACTAATATAGGGAGTATCCATAGACATTGGGCCCATGTGACCACTAATAAATGGTGTCGCCATATACATTGGGCCCATGTCGCTGCTAGTAACTCTACTACTGATAATGTGTTTCTTTGCTTTTTTTTCAGATTTTAAAATATTATAACAACAATCAATCCTCGATCACAATGTCTTGGACAAGAGAGGAAAAATATTTTGCGTCACTTATTCGGAGGCAAAATCATTCAAATCCGTGCAAGGAAAATTTCACAAGAAGAATTCTATCTTTAACAATTATCCCTGGAAAAGTCAAATTTTTCGTTGGGTACGCAAATTTCAAGCCACTGGGTCAATAAACAACCTCAACAAGAAGGCAGAAAATCCCAGATCTGGCAGAAAGGTGACTGTAATATGTCCTGACAATTTGGATGTGGTGAGAGATTTAGTTGAAAGGGGTCCGAAAAAATCCCACCAAAGACTTTCCCAAGAACTTGGTCTTTTACGAGCATCGTTGCTAAGAATCTTAAAGAAGGATCAAGCTTAAACTCACACCAGTTGACATGAAGTCTCTTGTCTCAGAAATAAATCATTACCATATTAATCGGTT
>CAUZXS010002132.1:0-16063 GCA_963585895.1 Sepioteuthis lessoniana
CCGTAACAGACTGAACGCCACATCAGATAATGCATCGAACAGTCAGTGAAGCTTAAAATATAGTTATTAGTATTAGATAGAAATACTTGAAACCCAACAACTGTATAAATACTTGATATAATATAACTGTACGAAGAAATGACGAATCTATTGACGTGCAATAATAGTTGATATGCTATCTTAACAGACTATTATCACTGGAGGTGTTCGTGGTGTAATTGCTATCGTCGTAGGAAATGAACACGGTGACACGAGTTCAAATCCTGGACGAAACTCATTGCATTTCACATAGCACTAATACCCTTGGGAAAGGTATGAATCCAATTATTCTCCCTCCAGCTATGGGTAAATAGTAGGGCAGACTAGGTTCTTCAGCCTTGGTTAGGCAACTAGTCTAGGAGAAGGAAAATTCTGAATTACTCCGCTTAAAAATTGACCTTGTGTCATATCCTGCCGGAGCGGAGGGGTTGGTAAATAGGATTATTACTGTCAAGAGTTTAATCTCCATTGGGTGCTCCACACTTTTAGCCTTGAGCTATTCTTCTCAACGTGGAGTAAGAGTTAACGCGCTATCTTAGTAGACCATTATTATTGTAAAGAGTTTAATCTCCATAGGGTACTCCACACTTTTAGCCTTGTGTCAAACTGAGCCAGTCTTCTCAACCATCACGTGGAATAGGAGTTAACATGCCATCTTAGCAGACCATTATTACTGTAAAGAACTGAGTCATAACTGGGAACACCACTCTTGTAACCTTAATAAATATGTGGGTGCCTTCCCATAGAACAACGGTGAGTTCACCAAACACATCTTTACAACCATACAGAGATCAACTCTCTCTAGGCATTATTCCAATTCTATATTCATTGATATTTATAAAACCAAACTTCAACAATTTCAAAGTCACAACCTGTCCACGGGGCTTAGAATACGGTAACTGTATCTCCTGCAGAGGCGATAAGACCCTCTCCCCGAAAAGTATGGCACTAAACTACATCGGATGGTGAAACTCCTCTTCTGGAGAGCTGAGTTGTGTGGAGTACCCCTTTATTTTAATTACTCCCATTTCCACTCTGACCTTGAGTCCTTTTATCTGTTAAGTTCTCATTTACTGTTCAAAATGATTCGAATTCAATTAGAATACTTGATGCCATATTACTGTAAGTTATTTGTATTAAGAGTAATTACTTGAAGCTATAATTGTTTACTAAGAATTATTATTAGTTACTTGAACCCATATAATAGCATGCAAATAAATTACTATTATTTAGTAGAAATAATGACTTGAAACCATATAATTATTTTGAAATAGGAATGCTTGAAACTATACAACTGTGTACAAACTATTTGTATTAGATAAGAATATCAGATATCATAACTGTGCGTGAAATAACTCCAAAGAAACTACACAAAAATGATATCAATATAAAGCAAACCCAATTCCATTACCTTTTGGCATTAGATAACCCTAGATGTGTTGACATGTCAAAATTAATCAGTCTGATAAACAAATTTAATTATGCAATATGAAACCAAATTTTCAGAAGATACTGGAATCCAAAAAGTATTAATATTCGTTACATTAATCTACTACTAATAATTTTATAGTAGTTTTTCAGAATAGCCCGCTGAGAAAATTGACATATTGAATGTCGGTCACAGTACATTTCTCAGTGGGTTATTCTGGACAAGTGCCATTATTGTTTTTTCGCAGCAACTCCAAATTTATTAAAATAAAAAAACAACATATTATTTCCTTTTTTAGGTTTTACTATTCGTATGTTGTTCTTTCTCTAAAACAATTTTTGTTTCATTTAATGTTTTATTAAAATTAGTGTCTGTAAAATAAAGGTATGGGTTATACGATTTTTTGAAAAATTCATTTAAGGTTTCTGATTCAAAACCTGAAAAACCTGTTGCCTCTTTGCTTTGAGAGTGAGCAGTTAACATTGTATGCTATGTATTTACCCAACCCCACCACCACGAGCAGAATTTGACTCTAGTTAATTTTTAATGAATTGGTTTGAATTAAGAGTTCTCCTTCAAAATTCATTGTCTGGCCTACTATTTATGCATGGCTGAAGGGTAGAACAGACTGATTCATGCCTTTCTCATGGGCATTAGCGCGAAGTGAAAAGCAAACAACTTCGTTCAGGATTCGAAATCGGGTCCCCGTTTCCATTTCTTACGAAGATAACTGTTACACTAATCGAGCCTTCATGGTATATTACTAAGTAGATTTAAGCGAAAGTTGGTTTTCTCCCGCGGATTTTTGATGGATAAGATTTGACAATGGGAGAGAGGTATCCGCTTAAAAAAATGGAAAGAAAAGGATCAAGTATGAATTATAAAATCAAGTTGATTTGTAATTAACGATAATTTGTCGCCCTATTGATGTGGCTTAGAACATGCTGACAGCATTCCCCTTGCAGAGGAGTAAGAAAAAAAGGGGGTTGTCTTTGATATGACACAAAACTGATATAAAGCGTGAGGATACAACTCTGGAGCTCTGAAGAGTACGGAGTACCTCATCATTATCATTACCCTGAGGTTCACTCTGACCCGGAGCAGTAGCACCTGTTTAGGTCCCATCTAGGGGTCAAATAGATATGTTTAAAATTATTCTTATTCGACAGCACTGAACGAAACCCCTTAAGAACCAATCGCACAATAAATGTGAAGATGAAAGAACAATGTACGCGATTCCTAGACTCTCTAAGCATAAAAGAAGCCAAGGCAGATTGAAGTGTCGTTAAAAATCAATCGGAAAGCCTATACGTTAATTCCCTTTCCATAATTTACTATAATGTAGATTTAAGCCAAAGTTGTTTTTCTGTGAGACATTTGGTAAGTTTTATCATTAAGGAATAGGTACCCACTTTCAAAAGAAAAAAGCACAAGGTTTTTATTGTCATATAAGGTTGATTAGCAAATAACAATAATTAATTTGAATATTTGGTAGTAAGTTTTGAAAATCAGATGAGCAAGTTAGTAAACTTTGAACTTAACTTAAATATTGATCTGTAAAAAAAAGAATGAGTCTAAGAGAAATCAAAACCAGCTTTACTCTATTTAAAAAGTTACCTTTATTTCCCATTAACATAGTGGAACTAAAAAAAAAATTACGAATACATGAAATAACGCCGCAAAAAGCTTATATTTGAGCAAATATAAGATGGTCATATGCGAAGCATTGTTTCTTGGTTTCTCTTTTCTTCTCTCTCTCTCTCTCTCCGTATTTGGTTGTATGTGTTTTGGGTCAGCAGGGGATCTTCGGTAAGATAAGGTGTCTTAAAAACAAATTACAGATCAAAGTTAATCTGACCTTACTTCCCAGTTTAGCATAAAATGCTTCATTCATACAATCAATGGGAATTGGACAGTTGTCGGCCTGTAAAAGGAATAGGAGAAAATAAGATTGTGCCGGCTGAAATCAACTTATAATTAAAAAGATGAGATTAGAAATTTTATATAAAGATTTTTACCGGAAACTTTCCTTTTTTTTTTCGAACATACACGTACACACTTACTTATCCCATGCTTTATTTCTTTTACCCTTCTATCAAATAAACGTAGAGGAAAATCGAGAAAAAGAAAGAAATATTTTCTACACGCCGAGACATACTACGTTATATTTTTACTTATATAAATATTGTTTTTAAAGTCGGATTTTTATAGATAACAAATATATTACACAGATATGTTTGCAAGAATTACTGATAGATAAGTATATATTTACACTTCCGTAAAAATTACAAGCATATACAGTATTTCCCACAAATAAGTAACCTCAAACAATATTTTCTTCGAAACCAAAAGCACTAGTATTGTTATATTGTTTAATGTGTTGTTAAATCGTAGATAACATACTGTTTCTTATATTGGATTAGGTTATTCAAAAGAGAATAACATAACACAGAATATTTGGTAGGAAGAACAGACAAGTAAATTCTTACTACATAATGTTTAATTCTACAAAGTACAAGAAGAGAACTTATCTCCTGTTCCAAGCTATAAAAGAGTCAAAATTCGTTCGAGGAATAAGAAGAAAAGTCTATACAAAAAGGATGTGAAAACCGCCTATAACTTTTCAGGTTTGGTTCAATGGGGAGCCACCATGAACATTGCTGCTAAGGAACAAACGACTACGTCTGCCGCTTCTGAAGTCCTGTACATGAAAAGGGATTCCCGGGTTCGCCTTGTTACGAGACGAAAAAGGACTCATGAAATGAGAGTTCCTCAAATATTGTGATTGGTATAATGGTTAGAGTGTTCATCAAAGGCCCGGGAGACCTGGGTTCAATCCCAGGTCGAGTCATACCCAAGACTCAAAAAATGGTACTTTATACTACTTTGCTTAACACTCAGCATTATAAGGTAAGGATCAAGGGTAAAGTGGAGAAAGGAGTAGCACCCTCCTCTACATCTTGGTGTAGTAGCTATCGAAAAGGGAGCTTTCGTATCATCCTCGACTAAGGTCGCCAACTTTACTCGATTTAGTCTCCCAACATAGTCTTATCTTGTTATTAAAGCCTACATTGATTCATTTCCTTCTTCCTGATTTTTCAATAATAAAAACCATAAGCAATTCATTTACATTATCCCAATAGATGTAGAGAAAGACCCTAGAGCACAATGGCTGAAGTGCTGGAGTGCAGTCTTGAAGTGAGTTCGAACTCCAGTTGCGCTATTACGTTCACTTTCGGTCTAATACCCTTACAAAAGATATGAACCCTCTTATCCTCCCAACAATATGTTAAATACTATCATTGCAGTTCTTCTACAAGAATTGCTTTGGTATTAAATAACCCACAAAGGTTGATATACCATTAAACAAATAAACCAAACCACATCATATATATATTCTTGCTGACCTATCCGCACAAACAGGATTCGACACAAGGTCTATTTTAACTGACATTTTAATAGGTTTGTATTCAGTTTTCCTTTTCCTAGACTGGTTGTCAAACCAAGTTTAAAGAGCTCAGTCTCCTCTATTTACCCATAGCTAGCAGGAAAATAGCTGGTATTCATATTTTTCGCAAGAGTATTAGTGCGATGTGAAATGTTGACAGCTTCGTCCAAGATTTGAAACCGAGTAACCGTGTTCATTCCCTACGACGGTAATCATTACACAACAAATACCTCTCTTTGTCCCTCTCTCTCATATATAGTACTGGGCATAATTATCAGCACCCATGAAATGTCAGTACATAACGTAGGATATCTTCTGAAAAAAATGTCTTGTGAAATATTTTTGGTTTATTGACAATTCATGGTTGAAAAAGAAAAGCAAATGATGAAACAAGTTTATACAAATTTGCTTATATTCCGTTTATTTCGGAAGTCGAATAATGAAAGGGTGCCAATACTTGTGATCAGGACTGTATATCTATGTGTATGGTATATATATATATATATATATATATATAAAATTCATCAAATAAATGGCAAAATGCCTTTTAAGTAATGTTAAAACTTTTTTTTTTCCAGTTATTTTTACGGGTAGGATATGACACAAGGTCACGTTTTTTTAGCTGAGTAAAGCTAGTTTTGAATTCCTAATTTACATTTTTCGGATTATTGTCCTCATCTTTGTCGCCATGTTTATCACAACGTTTCGGTCGTTGTACGCTCCGGCCTTCTTCAGGTGGTTGGAATTTCGAACTTAACCCTTTATTTCGCTCACAGGGGTAGACTGTTCTAGTTACACGAGACATGTTTAATGGATGTAAGTTATCAGTTATCTCATGTTAATTTCCCCTCTAAAAGTTCTACACTGCCTTCACCGGGTATTGAACTCGCACTCTTTTGGGTATATCACAGGATCTAACCAATGCCTTTATCCACCGTGCCATGTGTCCTTGAGTTCAATACCCGGTGAAGGCAGTGGAGAACTTTCAGAGGGGAAATTAACAGGAGATAACTGATAATTGACATCCATTAAACATTGTTTGTGTAACTAGAACAGTCTACCCCGGTGAGCAAAATAAAGGGTTAAGTTTGACATTCTAACCACCTGAAGAAGGCCGGGGCGTGCAACGGCCGAAACGTTGTGATAAACATGGTGACAAAGATGAGGACAATAGTCTGAAAAATGTAAATCATGTACATAATACCTCATCTCAGAAATATTGACAGATTTTGAATTCCTGTTATACATATTTTTCAGTTATTTTCATGGGCAGGATAGAATACAAGGTAACTTTTTAAATAGAGTAAAGCTGGTTTTGATTTCTCTTAGACTCATTCAAAACGATTTAAAGTAACGTAAACCGTATAATATTTCAACCGACTTAGTTTTTTTTTTTTTTATTATTTTTATTTATTTTTTTTTTTTTCATCAAAAGGCATTCGCCCAAACTAACACCCTCGTCGTTTCCCTGACAGCACAGCAGAACTAGTAAATCATTCAGTGTTTATTCAAATTGACTTCTATCAATGGGCACCTTCCTTTTTTTTTTTTTTTTTTTTTCAGCTACGGCGTCCATAATTTTGACGGGAAACATCCTGGCCTGTTTTCCAAGTCGACCGCACATAATATACTTAAATACACTCTTATAAATATGCAAACATATTTATACATAGAAAGTCATATATAGGTTGCAGAAAATAGTTAATCCTTCAGTGGACGGCCCGATGGTGTCGGGTGTGAAAAGCTTCAAGTTAGAAGAAAGCAGTCTACTTGTCATTTCTCATTATCGTTTCTTTATTTCATATGTAACTGAAGAATTAAAGAGGTAGCTTGGAGATTGGCTGATTTAAATTCGTTTGTCTGCTTCTCTCTACAGATATGAGTGGTTACGGGAGAAGCCTTGTACAAAAACTAAATTCTCAAAGGTGCGGGGTGGGGTGTCCTCATGGCGTAATGGTTAAAACGCCGGACTGCGGAATTGTAGAAAGTGAGTTCGAACTCTAGTCACGCTATTACGTTCACTTTCGGACAAATGCCCTTGGGAAAGGTATAAACCCCCCCTATCCTTCCAGATATGTATCAATTAGGACCACTTCTGTTTCTTCTAGAAGGGAGAATTTGGCATTAGATAACACAAGAAGGTTGATATGCCATTAAAAAAAATCAAGGCCAAACTTTTCTTAACAATTACCTCTTCTTCGTTTTGTCTTCGTTGTAATCTTCCTGCTTGTCCACGATCTTAATGCACTCAAAGTGGTATTCACTACGTTCGCAATTCTCAAGTTTTCTTTATCAGCATTCGAGAATCCACTTTCTAACTTCATCTTACAAGCCCCGTTGGCTGGGGCTGCAGAATATGCAGACTGCATCTCTACAGAGAGGTAAGACACCTACCAAGAATGTCCTGGGTATGACACTAAACCATCTAATGATGAGGCTCCAATCATAAAGCTATGGAGAATGTAGAGTAATTTTTCATTGCCATTATTCCCTGGTCCACTCCGACCTGGAGTAGTAGAATCTTATTGGGTCTCATCTATGGATCAAATATAACTGTTTAACCATTTAACTGTGTGCAAACAAATGCCTGGTGCTGAATTGAATTGTTACAGTTACTTCGCAATACTTGAAGCAATTTAACTGTGTGCTAACGAATGAGTAATATGGAATAGAATTATTAGTATTGAACAGCAATTCCGGAAATCGTTTAACCGTATGCCTAAATTGAAATAATGATATTATACAGCAATATTTGGTAACATTTGACAGTGTGCAAATGAATGAATACTGTTGAATAGGATTAGTCTTAAATAGCACAACTAATAACCTCTTCACTGAGTGCAAACTAATTATTCTAACGTTTAAAAAAATGAAATTACCTGAAAACTATTCACTTACAAGTCATATGTATATTCTGTGTTCAAACTGATATTAAATCAATCTGGTTAACAAATTACAAATGTTAAATAGAATTATTAGCTAGATAGGAATACTTGAAACCATTAAATTGTGTACCAACAAATGAGCTCTGATTACTTTTAAAATGACACCTACAAACAATTTGTTTACAATATTTGTATAAAGAGGATCTAGCGTTAAATAACCTACAAGGGTTGATATACCATAAAATTCAACCAACCAACCAACATCTTTTTTTCTTAGCGCTTTTGTTACTATGTAACCCCGTATTACCTACAACAGGTTCGAGCCATCAGCGACTGAACTCTCCTCCTCCTCCTCCTCCTCCTCCCATTGAGGAGGTTAGTTTGGTTTGGTTTCTTTAATGGCATATAAACCTTCGTGGGTTATTCAATGACAAAGCCGTCCTTGTAGAAGAACAGCAGTGATACTATTCAAACCATAGCTTGGAGTATAAGGAAGTCCATAGCTTTCCGAAGGATATTCGTCCGAAAGTGAACGTCAAAGTGTGAATGGGGTTCGAACTCGCTAACCACGATCTCACAGTCCAGCACGTTATATATACTACGACACGTGTTGTATAGTCACAACCAACTATACATACACATATGCACGCAGAAACATATTTAACACAATAAAGACGAGCGGACACAGTTCTTTAGAAAAATATACCTCTCACTTTATTGAAAGGGTTATGTGTGAGAGGGAGTTGAAGACTGAACAGAACTGCAACATATTGACCCCTACGCTTATGGCCATAACAGTGTTTCTTTCCCGTTCTCCTGGGCTGCTCAACCGGGGGCCTGGGGGCCCAGCTCTCTGCTGAGAGCTGGTTCCCACAGCTCAAACTGGAACACTGACTTCAAGCTCTGAACTCCAACGGATCTGAACTTCCTGTCGCTGGGGTTATATAATTGTTTTACGCCCACCCAATTCAACCCGACGACAGTCAAGGCCATCCCCTGATCCCCTGATATCTTCGACCGGATGCACCTGTTATTTACACAGGTGCATTTCTTTCGACAGCTTGGCCGGGTCGGAGGTCAATATGCAACACACGGAGATTCTTTCTAAGGAGAGTACCAAGACAACCAACAGGTGTCCTCGTGGTGTAATGGTTAAAGCGATGAACTGCGGAATCGTAGTACGCGAGTTCGTACTCCAGTCGCGCTATTACGTTCACTTTCGGGCAAATACCCTTGGGAAAGGTATGAACCCCCTTATTCTCCCTCCAGCTATGGGTAAATAGTAGGACGGACTAGGTTCTTCAGCCTTGGTTAGGCAACTAGTCTAGGAGAAGGAAAACTCTGAATTCAAACCTGTTAAACTCCGCTTAAAAACTGACCTTGTGTCATATCCTGCCCGAGCGGAGGGGTTGGTAAATAGTACCAAGACAACCAACAGGATAATGAAAAATAAGGCTTGTTAAAGGGCGGATGAACCCTATGGTAGAGTCAGTGTCCATAAAGCACACATATACCGTCATGGATACCAAGATTTTGGCAAATCTAACAAGCGGAAAAACACGTTGGCTGTGTGGGACCCTGAGCTTTTGTTAAAGCACCCGTCTAAGAGAAGAACATTCTGATGTAAAACCTTTGAGTTCACTAAGATCCAATGATGCAGACTGGCTCCTCTTTTTGGTTCTATGTTCTTTAAACTTCGTGAGAGCACAGATTTTCTTCACTGTAAGAAACTTCATGGAATAGATATTGCTTGATTTCATGGGATTTTTAGAAAATGACGTCATGATATGGCCATAATCGAATTCGTCGAGACGTTCATCAAATATATGTATAAACACGAACTCGTAACAATTGTCGACGATGAAATAAATGCTTCTATTTAGAAAGGTGTGACAGATTCTAATTATCATTTTACATCCATCTTGATTATATCGAGGATTTGCAGGATTAAAAATAACGTTAAAAGCTAACAAAGACGCCCTGCTTCAAAGAAAAACTAATTGTTTTATTCTCTAAAAGATATATTCTAAATATACTGGTGTGATAAATAATCTCGCTATGATATGCCATTTGATTGGTTATACACACACACAAACACATAAATGAATACACATATATATATATATATATTTATATATATATATAGCGAGAGAGAGAGAGAGCGACATTTATTTATTTATTTATTTGTGTGTGTGTGACGGAATAATTAGGGTACTTAGAAAGTCAGTAATTTTTTAAGTAAAATATCTAATCCAGTGTTCCATATTTCAAAACTGAAACCGATATAGTGTAAAAAGTGTTTTTTTTTTAAAATATTGACGAGTTAAACCCGTTACTGAAACCTGTTTAATGATTATGGTATGCACCACGTGAAACTTTGCGTTATGGGTTTAACTTAATTGCGAATACTTTAGAACGTGAAGTTCTGTACATATGGTGACTGTTGACTCGTTTTCGAATATAACCTCTTTCAAGCAGCGCTGACCATTTAGGACAGATTTGCTTCTTTATTTTATTAACCCTTAAATAGATCATAAGACAACCTTTGGTTTATAATGACGCTGATGTAGGTTACGCGAAAAGAATCTCCACCAACTGATATACAACTGATCTGAGACGTTCATAATATTGTAATGATTACAGTTGTTGGACATGAGCACGGCGACTGGATTTCAAATCCTGAAAGAGGTTGTTTACAAATAACATAGCGCTAATACCTTTAGGAAAAGTACGAATTCAGCTATTCTTCCTCTAGTTATGAGTAAATAGTTGGGCAGACTGAGTTATTTAGCCTTGGTCAGCAACTAGTCTAGAAGAATGAAAACTGAATTCGAATGAGCTTTACTCCGCTGAGATGTTAATCTTGTTTCACATCTTCCTTCAGCGGAAGGATTGGATATATATATATATATATATATAAGCATTTACGGGAACATGATTCTCAGATCTGCAGTATTCAGTAAGTCAATAAAGAGAATGTTGTCTCGACACAGGAAGCACAATAGTCCAAGACAAAAATAGTGTCTCAGTCTTCACTCCCATGAATTTATTGCCGGAATGCAATGCTACTTTATCCTAAGGACACTACGTAGCCTGAAGTAAAGTAAGATACCACCCTCAAGTTCCGGAGATCTGCTGAGTATGGAATACTCCTTCATTGACATTACTCCTAGGTCCCCTCTGAACAGGAGTAGTAGTACCTGTTAGGGTCTCCTCTAAGGGTCAAATAGATCTATTTGAAAATTTTTCGTATTCGATAGTACCATAGGCAAAACATCACTTAAGAAATAACGACACAAAAACTGTAAATAAGAACGTACAACGAATTATATTCCCTCACCTCTTGACTTAAAATAGCACTATACATTCAATGTATTCCAATACACAGAATTACTAAACCAGGTGAATTGTGAGCCAAGGTTACTGTTATGGTCGACTGGAAGAAAAATTGAAAATAACTTGTCTTGATTAAATAACTTTAATTTCAACTTTCAATAACTTTAATATTGTTATAATAGTTTTATTTTATAATTAGCTATTAATAATCTCTTCTCTTGCCTAATCCTAAATCTATCTTTATCATAGATTATTAAGGGCTTGGTAATATCCACTGTTTCAGATATCTGCCGGTTGTTTTGGAACATATTTCCTGTAAATAAGGAAAGACAACTGTATTGGTCAACAAACAAGTGATTGAGTAGATGTTATCATACTTAGTCTGATAGTTATTTCATTTAAACAAATAATTTACTGAACTGGACTTAGTTGTCTTGATGTCCTTGGAAAAAACATTTATCCGGCTTTCACTGAGCTCTATTGAATAGAAATGGAAGGTCACGCGCAATGATTCTTTCTTTCAGCCAATAAAATAACAGCACTGAATGAAGTTTCGATAAAAGGAGCAATCAAACCCAAGGATGCATGAGAGGAACAATTAACAATCTTATCGCATCTTCTAATTAAGAATCAATGCATGTATTTAGAATTGGAGTCTTTTTTTTTTTTTTTTTTTTTTTTTGTTATATACGCATTTTCTGTAGGTTCCTTTTCCAATGACTGATTCCGCCCTATCGGTGGAACTTAAAATTCATTTATTGTATCTCCGGCAGAGGGGTAAGACATCCTAAAAAACGGTGTCCTGGATATGACACTAATCTGCATCTGATGGTGCGGCTTCAGTTCTGAAGCTTTAGTGAAATGTGAAGATCACCCATTGCCATTATTCCCAGGTTAATTCTGACCCTGAGTTTTAGTACTTGCTACGGTCCCATATATGGGTTACACAGATCTGCTTGAAAATTATTAGTATCAGATAGGAATATTTGATATCATATAACTGTGCAAATTGCGGCATATAAATCGACCTTTTTGAACCTGAAAAAAAATCTTAACAAAACTAGGCTCGACTTATACAGCAAGACTAAAATCAAAACTTTCACCATGAGTTGACCACTCTGTAATAAAGATTTGGATTTTAATCTTGCAGTATAAGTAGAGCCTTAGTTTTGTGAAGATTTTTTTCAATCTTAATAGGTCGACACGCCACCATTTACAATAATTGTATTTAAGAAATAGTTACATAAAGCTATAATTATTTACTAAGGATTGTCATCAGTTAGTTGAAATCATATAACTGTAAGAAAACTATTTGTAAGAAAAATAGATACTTGAAGCTATGATTGTTTACTAAGGATGCTCATTAGTTACTTGAAACCATATAACTGTAAGAAAACTATTTGTAAGAAAAATATACTTGAAGCTTTGATTGTTTAGTAAGGATGGTCATTAGCTACTTGAAACCATATAACTATAAAAAAAAAACAAATAAATATTGTTAAATAGAAAGAATTACTTGAAACCATAAAATTATTAGTGTTAGATTGAATACTTAAAGCCATAAAAATGTGTGGAAATTATATGTATTAGATAAGAATACTTAATATTATATAATCCGTTTTTTGGGAGGTGTTGGGGATGCGGGAATATATTTTCTCCTTTGTTTTTAATCATCTGCTGATTTTTAAATTTATTTAATTTTTTTCATTCAATAAAACTGATGTCTTTCTTTTATCCACAAAATATATAAAATTTAGCCGTCTGTGGCAAGCGCCCAAATCGACTTGTTTAAAATTTAACTAAATCTGACATAAGGTCACATGCTGGACACTGGCTATGAGAATCATTTGTAATAGCCAATGATATAATCATGCTGACCATCACATAAATTGATATCGAGTAATTTTAGTGAGTTGTCACAAAGAGATAACTTTGAGAGTTCGATGCATTTTTAAGGGCTTGCTCACAAGAAGATTTTTCAAAGTGATTTATATAGAACCCAGAAGTTAGAATAAAATTTTGGAGGGGTCGACAGGCCGTGAATTTACTAGTTTGCATTTATAAGTTGGATATTACTTGATGAATGAAAAAAAAGATCAAATGCAAATATCCCAAGCTTTGAGCAACTGTTGAGTCTATTTTAATAGGTTTTCCAAGTTCTTCAGGTATGATGGAATCTAGATTTAGTCATGTATATTATTTACCAAACAGAGAGAAACGCATTTTAAGCATAAAACGTGCTGATTTGTAGCTCAAACCCACAAATCTACAAGTTATATTCCTTATCTCCCCTGTGTCCACCAAACCTATCCTTCCCATTAAAAAACAATTAAAGAATTAAAGGTGTGTTTGCATTTGTAGTTTGCTGATTCCTTCCTCATGTAAATAGTATTAAACACAAGTAAATGAGTTAGGATTATTAGTTAACTTATTCAGGGTTGCATGGAAATTAACTTTAAATGAGTGCATCAAGTAAAAAGCTTATGAAGCCCTGCTGTACAAGGAACTCCAATAAGGACTCTATTGAATTTTGTATGACACAGTTTAATTTCATTACTTTTCATGAATTATTTATTTAGCGTAATCCTTATTAAGATATTGATTACGGTGTATTGATTGCGAGGCTTAGGCAATAAAATCAATATATGCTATGATTCAAGAAAACAAAGTCGTTCCCACAGGTCATCAATATTCAATAAGTAGCTGGTGATTTGCAGCCATTCTCAGCTATCAGGTCCACTTTTTAAAATCAACTAGTTTACTGACCGACTCTTGAATTCGAAAGATTCTCATTTAAGCAGTATTCCATGATTATATGATACTCCTGTTTAGGAAGGAGTAAAGGATTATAATTAGCATTCCATTGCTATTTCCGAAATATCAGTGTTTTGTGTTTGACAAGATAGTGCATCTGGTAGCAAAGCTCTATTTCTGGAGAGTGTGGAGTATCTCCTTCCGTGTCATTACTCCCAGGTCCACTCGGAGAGGAGGTATCTGTTAGGGTCCCACCTATGGTTTAAACAAATTTGTTTAGAAATTATTAGTATTGGATAGAAATGTGTGAAACCGTATAACTGTGCAAACAAATGACTATTATGAAATAGTATCCTATCAATGCTAGATAAGAATACTGGAAACTATTTCACTATATGCAGATTTATGTTTGTTGGTTAGGTTTTATCATATTTACCAACCCCTCCGCCCGGGCAGGATATGACACAAGGTCAATTTTTAAGCGGAGTTTAACAGGTTTGAATTCAGAGTTTTCCTTCTCCTAGACTAGTTGCCTCACCAAGGCTGAAGAAAAAGTCTGTCCTACTATTAACCCATAGCTGGAGGGATAATAATTGGATTCATACCTTTCCCAAGGGTATTAGTGCTATGTGAAATGGATTCAGTCTCGTCCAGGATTTGAACTCGTGTCGCCGTGTCCATTTCCTAGGACGATAACCATTATACCACGGGCACCTCTTATTATACCACGGGCACCTTGTTGGTTGGGTTTTATGGCATATCAATCTTTGTCGGTTATTTAACGCCAAACCCATTTTAATGGAAATATTTCAAACAGAGTGGACCTGGGAGCAATGGCAATGAAGGGGTGCTCCGAATTCCCCAAAGTCCCAGCATTACTGGAACCTCACCATCAGATTGTTTTGTGTCAAAATCCAGAACACTCATTGGGGAGGGGTGTTACCCCTCAGCAGAGGTGCAGTCAGCGTATTCTACAGCCCCAGCGGATTGGGCAGATTTATGTGTATTAATAGAAGCTAAAATCGTTTACAAAAATTTATTATCAGTTACATGAAACCATGAGATTGCTTGCAAATTATTGGTGTTGAGTAGGAATACATGAAACAATACAACTGCAACTATTATCAAGTCAGAATAGTTAAAATCATCTAATTTTTAATTAATTATTATAACTAGATACAATTACGTTAAACCAAACAAATATGTTTGTTTGAGTTTTATGGCATATCAATCTTTGTAGGTTATTTAATGGAAAATCCATTTTCATGCAAATAATCAGTTCTTTTTCAAACAATTCAGTTTAGCATAAGTAGACAGTTTAATTGTCATAAACATGTCTATTTCAAGCAATTCAGTTTTGTCAAACAGTTCTAATTAAAATAATTCAGTTCAGCGTAAATACAGTTTCAATGTCAAAAACAGATCAATTTTAAACAATTTAGTTAAGCATACAAATGATGTATCGCCACAATACAACTATACGTATCATCATCATCATCATGTCGTGCCGCGAGCACAGATATCCCGGATCCTCACTCGCCACTTCTCCCTATCTTTCATCTCCTCTGGCAGGTTTTCAGGGCTACATCCCGTATCCTCGCATAGCTGCTGTATGTATATTCGAGCTGGTCGTCCTTTTTTTGACCGGCCATATGTGGGGGTCCATAGGAGTACATCATTTATGAGCCCGTCCCTGCTTCTCCAGCAGTGTCCTGCATGTCTGGTTTGTCTAACTTGGATAGTTTTCGTGATGAGAGGCTGTATAGTTGGTGTCCTGTGGGATGTTGCCGCCAGGACTTGTTCAATACTGCTCTCAACATTCTTGTGTAATTGCCGTCCAGCTTCTTCTCCAGCCGTTTATTTTGCGTCCAAGTAGTGCATCCATACAGCAGTATCGATACGTCCGCTGCCTGGAAGAAACTGCGTTTCATTTAATCGGTCAGGTCAGATCTCCATATGATCGATAGCCTATTGATAGCTGCCCATGCCTTCGTTAGCCTGCGTGTCGATGTCTTTTGTGTGTGTGTGTGTGTGTGTGTGTGTCTTTTTCTTGATGTAAGTTTACGTTTGGCCAAATAAACAAATAGCATTGCAAATTTAGAAAATTATCGTTCTTTTTTAATTTTGGTTGGTGGAATACAAAATTCGAGCCTGTCTTTGAGAAAAAATTTC